>MU159929.1:15839-30093 GCA_015888305.1 Antheraea pernyi | reverse complement strand
CGTTACACATTTTCGTTTCATGAAATCCAATTCACAGGAGTTTTACTTCAAAAGAAAGTTTTAATATATAAGTTACTTATCTTAAATGAACCATTTCACTATCATTCAATAATTTGGTATATACTTCATGTTAGGACAATATTATCATAAAGTTACATTAATAAATATCTAGAACAAACCATACACAGAGGACAATACCGCAGCTCGCCCGTTGATATCCGACGGCTGACAATCTACGCTAATCTCCGGCCGCACCACCGCAAAGCCCTGAAGGGTCGTGGCCAAATTCTCTATTTCACTCCCTCATCGTACGTTTATAAATAGCTCCGTCTCAGCTTATTCGACAAACGTTGGACGCGGCCGCAGCAAGTGTCAGCATCGATTGTCCGACTGAAGCGCTTGTACATGAATTTTCCGATCGTTGAACACGAGGCTGGCTGTAGACTTGTATACGGCGCAGTTGCAATTTTTATTGTGCTAGATTTCCTTTTTGATTTAATATATTTCCTGACCCAAAAAGCACTCTTTTATATACGACTGCAAATGACTTTTGGCTAAATAAAATATGCTAAATTTTGTTTTCAAATTCCACTTCGATCCCAACTCCTAAATGGTACCGTTGAATCTGAGTAAAATTTATACAGTTTTGGCGACTACAGTGTGAAACTGTTGCATAGAATTTGAATATATTGCGTGATATTCAAGCGTAATAAGAGGTCATTGTAATATTTCGTGAATCACAGATGACTTCTGGGACTAGGAAACGGATTATTTCTGTCAGTTATTGCGTTTTCCCTCGGCATTACTCTTGTATAATCTACAGCATATTAACTATGAAAAAGATGTGCGTTATTGAACCGAAGGATTATCATACCTAGTTGGGGAGTATTCATAAGATCATATTGAAAATGTAATTAACACAGGTTTAGGTGACTACTATCTGCTTAGTTCGGTATGGGTAATATTATTGTAAGCCTTGTTAGGCTGGCTTATATGACGCAGTGGTCGAATTATACGTGTAAGGGTCCTTCGTATAATTTAGGTGCCTTTTAACGAAATATACCGTCTTTTTGTCGTACATATATAAGCCCGTATGTACATAATGTAGGAAATGTTTGTATCTATCACGGTTGTTGTCTTCCTATGACTGTAAAAGAACAGTAAAGGTAACTTAATTTCAATGTTGTTTTAAAGCACAGAATACACTAAATAGGATGTTGACTGTAATCGTCTTTGTTTAAACGGATAAGGTTGAAGCAATTCCTACGTTTTTTTTTATAGTAGCACGGCAAAATGACTGCACTATGCCTGATGGTAAGCACAGTATAATCCAAAAACAATGGCGACCACCGAGTGACACACTATCCATCGATGGTCGTCGCTGTCATGCCGGACTGTGAAAAGCTGGATATGTACAGGCTGATTCCGAAACACGACCCGCAGAAGCGAATCACTATGACGGGCTTTTTGCCACATACATGGTGGTCGCGACCCAGTCACGCTCTAAAGCCCTACCACCTCGCTATCGCCATTGCCTCGTTCGTTATTCAGCAGGGTGCACCACATGCAGGTGAGGTTGGCTTGGGTGTCTCAAGTCTTATGATGTTATTCGACACCCCTTACACCATATGTCGGCTTTTGTTTGTTACAGGAAGGAATGTCCATAGTAGGCTTAAAAGTAAAAAAAAACCGCATTTTTACATATTCCAAACGAATATTATTACCAGAAATAATTTTAAGTACATTAAAATTTTCTTTCAAAACGAACTGGCTAAATAATACTTATTTTAACGACTACTTAAAATCATCTAAAACGTTATATTGTACCTATAGAAATAAAATAATCAACATTTTGGAAGCGTTTCTCATAAAAAATAATGTAACCGGTGAATTTTCATCGAGTTTTCAGAGTTAGTAATTATTCTGAAAGTTTATTCATATTTTAATAGTCCTAAAATGCGTATATACGGAGAATTAACTACATTACGACATTTCAGAGACTATTACGTACAATCATAATTCGACTAGAGATGGATCATAAAGATTCTGTTTACACAGACTAACGAGGCCTGATATATTTCTCTACATTAATCTGTCTCTACAGTTTTAAAGATATATATACTAATATTATAAAGAGGTAAAGTTTGTGAGTTTGTGACGTTGTAGGGGGTAATCTAATCAGTAGGGTCCGATTTAGAAAAATCTTTCAAGGTTATTATAGCTCATTTATCGGGGAACGTTATAGGTTATATATCATCACGCTAAGACACATAGGATCGGAGCAGCAATGAAGAATGTTGCAAAATAAATGCTCAACTTCACAACTTCTCAAATAATATGTCTGACATGTTATTGGCTTGTCCTGAGGGTAAAGTAATTATCCTAGGCGACTTTAATTTACCTAACATATCCTGGACTTTAGCCGAAGATGGTTGTGGTTATTCACCTTCAAATATTAAAGGTATCACACAAAGTGATTTTTTTCGATGATCTGAGCTCTTGTAACCTATCTCAATATAATCACTGCTCAAACGTTACCAATAGAATATTGGATTTGGTATTTTCAAATAGCCAGGTATCAGTCTCCTGGTGTCATGATCCTCTTGTACCAGAAGACCAACATCATAAATCT
This sequence comes from Antheraea pernyi, assembly GCA_015888305.1. Lineage (NCBI taxonomy): Eukaryota > Metazoa > Arthropoda > Insecta > Lepidoptera > Saturniidae > Antheraea > Antheraea pernyi. The sequence continues at coordinate 27,461 of MU159929.1, read as the reverse complement.
TTATGCATTAAGACTGATTTTGTAGAATTACACAAATTAACCAGTCAACCGTACCAAAAATTCTTATACAAATTGGGTGACTTTGATTCTATAAGAGAAGAATTAAATAAAATAGACTGGCATCACCACCTCTTATCTGGATCATTGGAAGACGCTATTTCTTATTTCTACGAGATCCTTTACAAGACACGCACTACATATATACCATCTAAGATCATCTCCTCAAATTTAAAGTATCCTGCTTGGTATAAAACTCCACTAATAAAAATGATAAAGGAAAAATATAAATATCATCGTAAATTTAAAAAATACGGTAATATTGCCGACTACAACTCATTTATTCTCTTAAGAGAGAGAGTTAAGTTAGTTGAAGCTGATATGTTTAATAGTTACATCGCACACATAGAATCCAATATCTCAAAATTTCCTAAAAATTTTTGGAGTTACATAAAGAGTAAGAATCAGTCCTTTTCTTACCCTTCGGTAATGAAATCTGGCCTGCAGTCATCGAGTCGGGGAGAAGATATCTCTAATATGTTTAGTAGATACTTCAAATCTAATTTTCTTCTACAAGATAGTGACAACTTAAATATTGTTAATTGTGAGCCACTAAATGTAACTCCATGTGATATAGAATACGTTGATATAAATGAAAAAGAAGTATACAGATTATTACTGTCACTAGATTTAAGTAAATCTGCAGGTCCAGATGATATTCCTCCTTATTTTATTGTAAATTGTGCTGAAAGCCTTACCGTTCCAATATCACTTTTATTTAAGCGTTCAGTTACTGAAGGAGTAGTCCCTATAATCTGGAAATCTGCTTTTATTACCCCCGTTCATAAAAAGGGACCTAAAGATATTGTAGAAAACTATAGACCTATTAGTAAATTATGCTTATTTGCTAAAGTTTTAGAAAAAATAATATATAAGCAGCTATACTTTTCCATTAAACATGCCATCAATATTGATCAACATGGTTTCTTGAAAGGCAGATCAACAACGTCTAATCTAATACTATGCAGTGAATATTTGTCAAGGATTATGTCTGAACCTGCTCAGATTGATGTTGTCTACACTGATTATAGTAAAGCGTTTGACAGAATTGATCATGTAATTTTACTACGCAAACTATTGTCTCTAGGAATTCGTGGTGACTTATTCAGGTGGTTTTCGTCGTATGTGCAGAATCGAACTCAAACTGTAGTTCTCGGTGGTTATGCTTCTGATCCTGTCGAGATCCCGTCAGGTGTTCCCCAAGGATCTCTATTGGGGCCTATTCTTTTTAATATTTTTGTTTATGATATCTCAACGTGTTTTACTAATTCCTTCATTTTACTCTACGCTGATGATATGAAAATCTTATGTCCAATCACAAGTCATGATGACACGATTGGTCTTCAACGCGATTTAGATAGTTTTCAAAGCTATTGCAATAAGAATAAACTGGATCTTAATGTGTTAAAATGCTCTGTTTGTTCTTTTACTCGCAAACCTGATCCAATTAAACAAAATTACATACTTAAGAATACTATACTATCACGAGTTAATACAGTAAGAGATTTAGGAGTCATTTTCGATTCAAAGCTCATATTTGACTCACACATTGATAATATAGTAAATAAAGCTTCCAAAGCCCTAGGTTTCGTCTTAAGATTATCGTCGGAATTTAAATGCATTAAGACTCTGAAGATATTGTATTGCGCCTTTGTTCGTAGTCACTTAGAATATGCTTCTCAAGTTTGGAACCCTAACTATAATATATACATCACACGTATTGAACGAATTCAAAAACGCTTCCTTCGATATTTGCAATTTAGAACTTCTTATTACTTTACCGATTATATAGAACGATGTAAACATTTCCACTTTTTGCCACTCTACGAGCGACGTAAAATAGCCGATTTAATTTATTTAAGTAATATAGCCAATGGAATTATAGACTGTCCAGAATTATTATCTAGAGTTCAGTTATGTGTCCCTACAAATACATTAAGAAAACCGAAGCTATTACATGTGCCACTTGTCAGAACGACATATCGCCAAAATGCCTTTCTGATCCGAGCATGTAAATATTTTAATTCATTAGATAATAGCCTAGATTTATTCGCAGATAGTGTATCATGCCTTAGAAAATGTTTCTCTAGAGATTTTTTTACATAATATCAACTTTGTGCGTGTAATCATGTTATTATTTGTACATCTATATTGGTAGCTGTCTTTTCTTTCTTTATTTATAGTTTTTATAAGTGGAAATTTGTAATTAGCCTTAGTATGTTATTTATTTGTTATTTTATTAGTGTTAGCTGTAAGTTTCCCTAAATAAATAAAATAAAATAAAATAAATAAAAATATTTCATCCGGGTCCCCACCCTAATCCAGGCGCCCTCCACCACTATGTGGGCCCCAGGTGGTGGCCCTCGCTGAGGCCCATGAAAGAGTAAGGCCTCGGTCTTCTCGAGGGCCACCCTGAGTCCCAACCTCCTTATGCGACTGACCACGAGGGTTGTGGCCATCGTGGCCAGGCGCTCCACCTCCCTCCAGTCTCCCCCCCCCCGGGCTACGACTAGGGTGTCGTCCGCGTAATATATGAGGCGTGCTCCATATGAGAGCCCATGTTCCACAGGAGCGGCCCCAGGGCCGACCCCTGTAGAACTCCCCGCCCTGTGGCCCGCTGGACCATCCGCACGTCGCCGTCCACATGGGCGACCTCTCTACCATCGAGGTACGCCTGCAGCACTCGCCGCAGGTACGGGGGCACTCCGAAATATCGGAGCGCCTCCCGTATGACCCCATGCGGCAGGGTGTTGAAGGCGTTGGTGATGTCAAGTGATACCGCCAAAACCCTCTCCCCCTGGGAGGTCGCCTCTGCAGACAGCGACTTCAGAGGCTCAGGGCGTCCACAGTGGAACGCCCTGTTCGGAAGCCATACTGCGCGTCCGCCAGGTTCGGCCCCACTCCTTCTAGGTGCTGGACTACCTGGGAGGAAATAACCCTCTACAGCACCTTCCCGGCGTCGTCCAGCGGGATCGTCAAAGTACAGACACGTTAGATTTACATTTTTATTATATGTATATATATGAAAATGTATATATAAATACATCAGACATGTCACATCTCTTAACCAGAAGAATAAAGCAAACCATTCTTGTGTACATTATTTATTCATAAAGCGCCACGTAGCACCCGTGTCAATTCAGGGTCTCCTTTTCTATTGAATATAGTTTTTCCCCACAGATCATTTAACACACAGCTAGAATACTTTTTCTATGTTTATAACCCTTTCTATTTGAAAATGGAAATATTTATTACATCCATATGTTCTTCTATCTCATTTGAAATACTTTATTTGCACTTTTTACCGCAGCTGCATATTCTCAAATGATTATAATTTCTCGGTATTTGTATAGAATATACATAATGGATCAAATTTCTTATACTCGGAGCTTTCTAAAAGATTGTATTAGTCCGAATAGAAATAAAATGTATTAAAATAAAACGTATTTTTACACACTAATATAACATACAAAAACTTAGCCCCGGCTATCGCAGACTATTTTTTACAGGTGGTAGAGCCACGCTGAAGCTACTACCGATTTTAGCCTGAATGGGTCGGCTCGCCCGGGGTAGTACCACCCTCTCACAGAAAACCGACGTGAAGTAACAGTGCTTGCATTGTCGTGTTTCGTTCGGCCAGTGCGAGCGCCAAAGACCCACCTCCCCTCCAATCCCCCTCCCTCCCTTTCCCCCAAATACAGGCTGGCAACACAATTTCAACTCTCCTGGTGTTGTTAGTGTCAATGGACAGTGGTTATCACTTAACATCAGGTGACCCACCTGTTCGTTTGCCTGCTATGCCATAATTTTTTTTAAATAATTAATCATATTTTTCGTTATTTTAAAAGTATCCATAAATTTTCACTAAAACTGAATGTAAATATTTACGTTTTGAATAAATATATAACATGAAGAGATAAACCAAATCGAGTTTATTGTCGAATCGGTGGTAGCTTTGGTGTTCATAAGCGCCTTCTCAGAGCCCCTCTCTGTCTGGCTTAAAATTAATAGAGTATATTTTAATTTTTAATAAATTTTTAGTATCAGAAATGACGTATCTGCTATACTAGTTAATCTATGACGCGAAGACCCTTTCACACGTCGTTTTGTGAACTCAGACCGATATTATCAAGCATCAGGGCACGTAACGGGGTGTCAGCGCGTCAAAACCAATCTCGCCGGGACCACTTGTGGCCCTTTTGCGTGTAATTTAGCCCTTTGCCGAGATTTGGCCTTTTCCGTGACGTCATTGGACTTCAAGTGCAATCGGTCATTTTAAATGGACAGAGGTTTTCGGTATTTTATTAGACATGTTTTAGAAATTCAGTAGAGTGCTTATTTAAGTTTATGGACGCTAGAAGAGCTGTTTTATTGAGAATCTTTGTTTTTCATTAACCCGCTTTTACTTTTGTTTTTTTTTTAATTTACAAATTTGTGTTTGACAATAACATCATTCAAAGATAACAATTTACAAGGTGAGCCTAGAGGTAAATGGCATAGAAGACATCTGAGTACAGTAGAAAAGTTGCTGTTAGGACTAGAAAATGGTTTATAACCGTCCTGAATTCACTCATATTATGTGTCTTCACCTAGAAATCAGGCGTATGATGTTATTTTGTACAGGCAAAATGGTGTTTTTTTATTTTTTATTTATTGGTCGCCCCTATAAGGGACACCCGGCCCTGCACCTCTGATGTGGTAGTCAGAGACTTTTTTCGGATGATAGTACCTTGCATCTTGCAGTAGATTGCATCTTGGTTTAATATTTTGAGAGACAAATTCTTTATTGTTTAATATTCATTATTTATTTTATATTTTTGTCATCTTTGTTTTGTGTTTATTAGTTTGCTTCTATTTCCATATTACCAAGATGTTCTAATATTCATTTTTATTGTTAATTATACGTTGCTATTTATCCGATCTCTAAATTTTGAATCCTCTTTATGTCATCTGCTATATGTGTTATTTTTCTTTTATGTTTTATTTATTGGCTTAATTCTTCTACTTCTATTATCATGTTTTCCATTATGTTTTAATCTTAAATTTTTTATTATTAAATTAACGACATCGGACGCGAGGCCCTCCGTCGATTGGTTTTGATCTAATAAAAGCACTCGTTCCCATCACTGCTCAGAGTTCTTATTGCATGTATTATCCAAGTAACTGAGTAAGATCTAAGGAACCAAAACTGATATATTGAGCCATTCGCGGTATCGCCTTAATACTGCTTACACTGAGACATGCATGGCTTAATCTTTGAGACAAGCATATAACTACTGGCAGGATCAACCAGGGAAATAATGGTGTTAGAACGCGTTATCACTATCCCTTTGATGATTTTATTTTTAGTAGACTGGAAAACATCAAGTGTTTTTGTTCTTGATCCTTGAAATAGATCAAATTGGTTACTCTGAGTATTCTTCAAATATTTATAACTACCCTCTGCCCGCGATTTAACGGAAGCTCTCAAGTGGAACAAAACCCCGATTTTAAACATCCTTCATTGGTGCTCCGCTCCTATTGGTCTTACCGTGATGATATATAGCTTATAATCTTTCTCGATAAATGAGCTATGTAACACTAAAATAATTTTTCAAATCGGACCATTAGTTCCAGATATTACCCCCCACAGCCTCACAAACTTTACCTCTTTATAATATTAGTATAGGTACATAGATTTTTCAATAAAACACACAATGATAATATAAGTTGTTAAATTTAGAAGATAAATATTATAATCAGAATATAATACATCAGATTAATAAAAATAAATAATAGTTTAAAAACTACAAAAACACGCCTTCATAAAAATCCAATCCATTTTTTTATGAAAGCGTGTTTTTTTAAACTATTATTGATTTTTCATTTTTTGGTAAAAAAAATTTTACCTTTTTTTCGGATTATTGCATTGTCATCGACCTTTGACAGGTATGCAAAGTTTGAATTAAATCTGATCGTTCAAAGTAGGACAAATCGAGCTCAAAGGGGTCGGTTACAAACATACATACATACAGGTGAAGCTAATAAAAGCATGTTAATAAATAAAATCGACCGATAGTATTTATGTAAATTAAATTTATGTGTTATTTACACAATATAACCTTAGTTGAACTCTTACAATTTAAATAACAAATCAATGGATTCTAAATATACGTCCGCCATTTTCCGCCCATCGAAATTTGTACAAGTTAATAACGGTAAAACAGACGAGAAAATATTAAACAACAAGGTAAGCATATCTTCAGACGAAACCAATTCTCTAGAACAACATGTATGTAAGCACTCACTCGATATCGTATAAGATACAAACATTGGAGATGAAATACAAATAAATGTATCGAGCGATGTCTTATTGGAAATATAAATACAATACGTTAACATACTGAAAATATTTACTTACAAAAGTAATTTATCTGTATGATATTCCTTGGAATTGATCTACGGTATTATAATTTAGTGTTTAATTTCGTGGAGTGAACTCTATAAGTTTGCATTACATATATAAATTTCTTTAAAAAAATGTCCTATTGCATTATTGGGTAGTCAAAACGTTTGCGTATTTTTTTAAAAATCGTAATAAATTATACAGAAATCTTAAATTCGTAAAATATATTATGGCATATATATCCTACATCTATACTATTATTATAAATCTGATGAGTTTGTTTGCTTGAATCTCAAGAACTACTATACCGATTTGAAAGATTATTTCAGTGTTAAATAGCTTATTTATCGAGAAAGGCTATGTAGTATAGTATATATCGCTAACACCAGTAGGAGCGGCGAACCAATAAAGAATGTTTCAAAATCGGGGTTAACGTAAGTATTATTTTCACCTTCTACGTAAACGAAGTCGCGAGTTAAAGTTACCGTTAGCGCAATATTACAAAAACTCCCTGGAAAGTTCTAAGACGACTGCCACCATCTTGTTAGTTCATTGATTGGTCTCAGGAAAGTTGTAATATAATCCTATTCGACAATGGCAGTAATAATCTACTAGAAGATTGGTTGCCAAAAATAAAATAATAGCTAGCGGGCCCGGCGGACGCTGTCCTGACAAGAAAAAAAACTTGACAAAATACTCGTATTTATCTAAATCTTCCTGATGAATCACTTTATCTACTGATGAAAGCCGCATGAAAATCCATTCAGTAGTTTTCGAGTTTATCGCGAACAGACAGACAGACAGACAGGGCAGAGGACTTTGTTTGCTAATACGCAGTGATAAGTTACCATGACTTAAGAAAGTTTAGTGTTGCTATTAAATTGCAAAAAAAAGACTTAACAAAAATTTCTATTTTAAATACACAAACAAAAGCGAATATTATGGGAGTACTTTAAAAAAACGAGGACCACTCGAAAAGTATTTGCATAGTCTAAGATGTGATGCATTAAACTACACTCGGAGTCGAGATGGGCCCTCGAGTGATGTTATAAGTATGCGGGCGATCTGTGCTATCGATCAAGTGATTTCTAAGTAACGGTACACAATTTGCATATTCACTCTAGGGACTTGTTTGAGAATTTAGGTTAAGTTACTCTTTTGAAGTTTTGGATACAATTATTTTCGCGATAAGAATTCGAGTGACGATATTTTTATAAGTTTTTTTCTTTTTCTCTATTTCACTTCAAAGATTTCGAACTAAACTCCTTAAAGCCTCTTGATAGGGTGAACTGATTCCAATTATCATTTGTTGGTGACGGGTTATCGTAAACATAGCACTTTAGTAAGAATGCGTGCACAAACAAACAGACAGGCAGACATTTCTGAAAATTATTTAATTACTTATTCTTAATCACATGCAATATTTTATTTTCATAAAAAACTGAAAAGAATAAAATAAAAAAGTCCGTTTATTCCACTACATTGTTACATCATTTTTTTTTATTCATTTTTGTGGACCCCTTTTCGGGTAAAGGCCGCCTCCAGAGAAAGCCAAGACACGTTAAATTATCATTCTTGTAAATACACACACTTTTATAGGTAGGTATAATAAAAAAAATGCCTTAAAGATATAAAACAACATATTGTTCGTGATTTTTATCATTTTTACTTCCCAAATTTATTGAGAAAAACTTATGTTTTATAGCATGATTTAACGAAAAATTATATCAGACCTTTTCTATAGGCCGTTCAATTTCTTACAAAATTATGTATTTACTTTTACCACAGAATAACTTGTTGAGATACATCAACATTCGAAAGAAAAATCCCATGTAATTTAAATGGGAAATCGAAAATCACGATGTGACACCTCTGAAAATTAATATTAAGAGCTGAAACTTTACCAGAATTTTTTTTCGTCATCTTGGACGATAATTTCGTGGTAACTAAAAAAAAATTATTTTTGGCCCACCCTAGTGTATATATATAATGAAAAGATATAATACGTAGGACGTCACTGAATCTAGGTTGATATCGTATTGCTCAAGATGGTGTTTTATTATAACAGTAGTCACCTAGTGGTCGTGATTCGGCCATAATTCATTTTGACATTCAATAAGACCAATGAGAATGATAATTATTTCAGTGGTTCCATAAATTTACTAAAGATAAATTATTTATCAATAAATTATTAATGTATATAATGAATTCACATATTATATTATTATAAAATTAACCTATATTTTGAGCAGATAATATCAAAGGGCATGTAAGGTATGGAACGTCAGTCATGTTAAAAATATTGAATGTAGGATGAAAAAGGTAATGAGGAACGTAAGAGTAGAGAACGTAAAATTAAGGATGGCGAAACGTCTTTTTAGTGTAGTGTGAGTAATGCACATTTTAATTAATGTATTATAAAATATTTGTAATGCATTTTATATTTAAAAAATGGCTTTATGTACTTCTCCTCCATGTAAACTCTAACTATGCCAAATTTCACGTTCATCCGTTCTCGCAATTCGTTTGAAAAGGGGTACAAAGTTTTCGCTCCACGTATTAATATATAGATAAGAATATTTTATTTACTATTTTTAATCATGTATTAAAATACTAGATAATCCTAGATGGTAATTAGAAACCAATCAAATCGTTTATTATTGTTTAGTCGTACCTATATTATATATATATTATAATGAAAAAAAATTACTATATATCGTAGGTGTACAAAACACACAACATATATTAAATTAAAAAAAATGCATTGTACTGATTCAATTTGTAACATAAAACGAATGCATGAAATTTAAAAAGGGTTCGTTGGTACAACACACGCGCATTCCTTTCAGAAACCCTATCGACATATTGTCGATATTGAGCACAAAAGAATCGACATTAATTTGACATACCATTAAAAATTATTGCATTTGAAAATCGACGCGGTATGAATTCACGCGGAAGATATCTCTGCAAATGTCGCTTGGCAACCCTATACGAGATGACGTCATAAAATAACGATTTATGATCGAACGTTTCTCAAAATAATAGTTTTTCTCGCACCCCTAATGAATTAATTAAAGTTTCATTTTAGTGTTTTGCATAAACTGATTCAATCTCGATTGATTGATCGATGTCGTAAAACTATTTTATTTTTATGTCGACGTAACTTTAACCCGACTGTAAGGATGACACGCGTTTTCATTGAATATTATGCTAATGATAGTAAACATTAATTTGTAACGGTTGATTTGTTAATATACAATAGTTATTTGCATAATCATGTTGAAAAAGTTACGGGTTACGCCGCCATAACTGTTGAAAGGGATGACTTTTACAACTATACTGATGGATCGATCGTAAAAACTAATTTCTGCCATTAAATACAACAATGTCTCCATTTAGGCGATGACAGTGAGATTTCGTCGCATCTGCGGTTCGATATTCAAATTTAAATAATTACTTTTAATCTGTGCTCATAAAATAGATAAAAAAATATATAGTAGCAAAGATTTAAAACTTTACTCTGTGGTTCTTTATTTGAACTTGAAATTTAATTTTTATTGTTGCCAGTAAAAAAAATCAAGCATTACATCCTCCTTGATTCCCACGGGTGACGTTTCAAAGGGTTTAATTTAAAGCGACAGTTTTAAAATCTCGTCACAATTTGTCACAGTTGGTAGCATTGACTGGTACTTTCAAATTGCATCAACTTAGAATGACAATTGATAAGTGTGGAGAATCGAGACTCGTGCGAAAATTTTGTATTTGTCAAAGCGACGTCAAGTCGAAGCGATTCTGTAGTAATTGATTAGATTCTGTATATCAATGGACTGGTGCAGTAGTACTATGAAATCTATATTAAAATAGTTCGTCACTTAGCTAACTGAAGCTAACTGAAGCATGCTGAGTTTGTGACGTTGTAGGGGGTAATTTCAGCAACTACTGGTCCCATTTAAAAAAATCGTTCAGTGCTATATAGCTTATTTTTCAAGAAAGGCTATATATCATCACGCTAAGACCAATAGGAGCGGAGCACCAATGAAGCATATTTCAAAATCGGTGTTTTTTTTCTGCTGCGTGTTAGTGTTAGCCCAAAGTAAGTATTTCACGCGAATACAGTCGCGGGCAGGGGCTAGTTTGTTATTTATGCCAGTTATAAAGGACACAAGGATCACGAATTGAATATTTTAAATATAGTGGTCGAAATTCGACCGTATTTATTATTATTAAGTTCCATTATTATTAAGTTTTTTCACTAGACTGTACAAATATTGTAGATTAGTAGTTGTAAGTATCGTGAAGTATTTCGAATGGAGACACATATATACTATGCCTCAACGATGTCAAAGAAATTTTTTTTAAATTTTTATGAATTGATACGTTATATGTAGCTTGTTTCTGAATACCAAACAAAAAAAAGATAATCGGTGGAGACACACAAAAAAAAGAGACCTTTATGTTTATATTCGCCTATATAATAGATATATATATAATAGACATACAATTACAATTTGAATATGCGGCTATAACTAAAAAACAATTTCGACAATTTTATGAGATTTTTTACAGGGAAAACATGACTTTTTCTCAATTAACAGGCTATATACTGTGAATAAAATGTTGAGACATTGTAATAAAAAATAAACAATATTTATTCTCAACCGATTTTAATAACATTATGCACACATAATGTGTTATTTCATTGTTAGTGTATATTCATTGTCAATAAAAAATTTACATGTCATATAATATGAGAAAAATAATAATTTACTATTACATAATAAACGCAAATAGACCCATAGGTACAGCTAGTTAAAAACAAAATAATAAGTATAAGAATATCAACAGATAAACTGTCACAATTCACGAAAATAACACTATATTAAATATACATATGTATATTATATATATATTATACATGCATATTATACATACATATATTATACATAAATATATGTATATATATATTACATTATATTATACATATGTATATTTTAATAAAGCTTTGTGTGCGTGTTCCAGCCATTCAGCCGTTTAGGAGCAGTTCAATGACATACACACGCACAGAAGAAATTTATAATATTTTAATAAAGCTTTGTGTGCGTGTTCCAGCCATTCAGCCGTTTAGGAGCAGTTCAATGACATACACACGCACAGAAGAAATTTATATATAAAGATAT
>MU159928.1:94138-123023 GCA_015888305.1 Antheraea pernyi | reverse complement strand
GAAACCTTTATCAATTGGGTACAGAAACCGCTCCAGAGAACGGAATATAGAAATCTTTTTCTTTTTTTTTCCCGTACTGACTACGCTATTGACCTAGCAAGGTCTTAACAGCTTCACCGGACTACTAATAATATAGAAATCCCGTTGTGTAGTTGTTTAGTAGTGCGTCGATAAAGGCATTAATGTGGCGTAAACATTAACTTCGCGATATAGCTGTACCGAGATATTGTACAGAGCCATCTATTGAAAGCACAAGCAACTTAACAATGTATGTATTATTTTTAAATAAACATAAATAATATATATTTATATATTGCTATACTAGTTATTAAATTCAGTTGGTTATATACGAATACCCTTATGTCATTGTAACAGTTTTTTGATATTACAATATTTTACCTCACAAGGTAAATCAAGGTAAAAGAAAAATCAACTTTCTAGGGCTTTTTCAATTAACTCTCTTGTTTATATTAATATTTTACGACATATCTTCTTATCATACAAAGTAAATTGTTTCCTACTTCTCAGTTTAAGAACTAACCGTAGCGGAATACAACGAACAAAGTATTACTGCTTTGCTATAGAAATATGAATGGCAGTAGTACTAGCGCAGTAAAAAATTGCACAGCCTCTATCGTTTAATGTCGTAGATGAGGATAAATTTATATTTAACAGAAATAAAATTTCAGCGTCAATCTGTCGACAGTATATTAATTCGTAATTTACGTATGGTAACAAAAATATCTTTTGGCAGTATTCCAGGTGAATCTATAAAAATGTTTTTTTTTTATTTTGTAACTAGGACATTCTGATGATTGTAATTACGTTCTTGACACTGTAATATTATATAGTCATGATTTATGTTAAATATATTAGTATTTAAAAGCAAATACGTTAATGTCCACTGATGAATATATTTACCATTCACATTCAAAGTCGAATAAATGTAATTCTGCAATAACTATTATTCAATTAATATTTGCCTCTTACGGAATTACTTTTATTGCGGAAATGAGTTACTCTAGAAATTATCTATATATAAAATAGCTAAGTCGATTTGTTAAAATGCCAACAACAGTTTCATTTTCGTGTTTCTATCATGATCCAGTAACTACGAGTTAGGTTAGAATAGGTTGGACTTGTCTTGATTATAGGCGCGAGCGGTGAACAAACGCGGAAAACTCTTGACTCCGCACATTAACAAAGCAAAATCAGTGAATCTGCAGATTAGGTAGGTAATACACGTCATCATCAGCCTGTAAGAGACCCACTGCAGGGCCATAAGCCTCTTCCCGAAGGAAGGTATGGGCGTACTCACCACTCCAGCCCACGACGTATTGGCGATTTCAAACTCTGAGAAATCCACAGTTCTATATTTTTCCCACATATAGTAGTACTACAAGAACATTTCTCAGGTTCGGGTTTCCTCACGATGTTTTCCTTCACCGTCAGCCGATAGTGTTACCAATTTAAATTAGTAAATGTACGCGAATTCCGAAAAATTCGTTGGTACATGCCGGGGTTCGAACCTGCGTAAGGTAATACACACATTAACTAATTTCCCTCAACATTATTGATAATTAATAAAATATCGCTGGTATAAATATTTTTTGTAAGGCCTCCCTGTACAGTATTAATACAAACTAATTAATTTTGGCAGTATCTGGCGAGATATTAAATGAATAAGTAATCTATTTTACAGTCATATAACTCAGCGACACGATTATCGGGCCCACCGCTTTATATGCTAACTAGCAGATATCCGCCCGCTTCGTTGGGCATTAAATAAAATGGCAAAGGGTCAATGGAATGAGAAAAATAAGTAGCCTAGAACAATCTACGAAAAAATCCGCATAGGTTTACCGTAATTTTATGCTGATAGTTCATTCGTTTTGACGTGATACAGGGATTTCGTATGTTAACTTTGTTAGAATATTAGAACTTAAAGCTTTTATTGTATATTTTATTATATATTTGGAAAAAACTTAGTTTAGTTTAACCGCTACAGATACTAGAATGGTAGAATTGTACCAATACTTGTAATAGATTGCAAGAGGTTAATAAAACAATAAAGAAAAATAATATTGATAAGGCCGATCGACTTCTCTGCTGGCCTTTTTCGACGATTGAAGTCCCTTCCAAACCCACAACCACTAGTGTAATCATTTTTTTTATTTTGATCCATAAAAATTGAAGTCCACAGATGGAACCTCGCTTTTCGAATCTAGCTATTTACATTCCGTTTTCTGAATCTCACCGAATTCGCTCTGAGAATAAAATTCCTCAAGATTTTTCCTCTCCCCTTGTGCTCTGCTCTGCATTGATCCTTGCTCCGTTACGCACACGCGAACTTATTTCACAACATTTTAAGCTACCTGTGGAGTCACATTGAAGAAATTCCGCACGGTTACGTGTTTGTCAAATAGATATAAGAAACTACGGCTTTGTTTATTGCACGAATTTTAATGCGTACTTGTACAAACTACGACAAAAAAGTGCAGTGTGACCTAGGATTCGATATTCAAGATATATATCTATGCATGTAAACTAATAAGGAATTAGTATCTAAGACGTACAAAATTGCATTTATATTAGGTAAATAAATATTCTTATATCAATCAATATTAATTGAATGAAGTCATTTGTATTTACTTTGTTTGATTATAACATTTCTAGACAATGATATTAGGTCTTTACCTATGAAATTGCCGTTTTGTATGAAAAAATTTAAACGATTTTTTTTCAAATATTTTTTATTTGTATTAATCGTACCCGTTTAATTGTACCCATGCAATCAATGCATCTTTGCCAATGCAGTGGCAGTTTATTGATGACCTTCTTAAAGAAATCAGCTGGACGGTAGGCAACAAATTCTTCAAAGGCATTTTGAACTGCCTCTCTGGTATTGAATTTTTTTCACCACCGATATTGAGAATATGCCATCTCATTTCCACTTATTCAGTGTGACGTTACGATATTACTTTACGTATGTGTGCGTTATCATGTCATTTGTTTTGTCAAAATATCATGTAGGTAACGTATCCTTAGTTATAATATCATTGATTTCTAGACAAGTTTCATTTCATTGAATGGACTCGATTCTTTCTCGGCTATATTTGTTTATCTGAATACAACACACCCATACCTTTACCGGACGTCTCATTTATCTCGTAAGTTCTTATATGGTAGTGAGCCTTGCTTCGTCACAATTCAACGTTGAGTGTGACATTATTTGCATTTTGTTTGAGTACACAAACTGTGTCACGTACACAAATTTGGCGTTGTTTGCTTGTATCCAATATAGTATTGATGTTGGGCTTATCATTATCTCAAAATTTCTCAGAACTGGCTCGAATGTGGCAAAGTATTAACTGATGAAAGGTAGCGTAAGTAAACTATTTTTTTTTTTTTTTTTATGTAATAGGTGGCAAACAAACAGGTGGGTCACCTGCTGTTAAGTGAACACCACCGTCGGACACTAACAACACCAGAGGAGTCGCAAGTGCGTTGCCATCTTTTGGAGGGAAGGGTTAGGGGAGGGAAAGGGAGAGGAGAGAAGAGAGGGGAGGGGAGGTGGGTCTCCGGCGCTCTCACTGACCGAACGAAACGCAACAATGCAAGCACTGTTACTTCACGTCGGTTTTCTATGAGAGGGTGGTACTACCCCGGGTGAGCCGACCCATTCATTCTGAAACCAATAATAGTTTCAGCTCTACCACTATTTGAATAGACATGATTCCCCTTTATTTCTTGGTATAATGAAAGAAGTTACTTAATGGTATACAAGATTGACGCTTTTATTTGTACAATTATTTATCTAGTTTATTTGTGACCTGAACCCGCGACTCCGTCCGCGTGGAATCTAATGTAAAAAAACAGTGATTAATAAAATTATCTGTATGTATTTAGTCCATTTACTTTTCTATCGTACTTAAGTCGCGTCAGCATTAAAATTACAAATACATATATATGCTTTATGGTTTTTTCGTGAAAGCAGTACTTTAGCAGTGATGCGTGTTAAAAAAAACAAACAGACAGACATTTAAACAAATGATCGAAATGTATTTTATTACTTATTCCAAGACACCTATAACAATTTTTGAGGTTATACTTCTTTTGGCGCGTTAGGGAAAAATGATGAGAGTAATTTTTTATGATGCGCGCGCACACCGTCACGAAAAACCTACACCCTGAAGTAATTAAGATGCGCGCGCACACCGTCACGAAAAACCGACACCCTGTAGTTAGCTATAGTCAACATTTTGTTTCTTTGTATTTGTTGTATGTATTTCTTTGTATTATAACTTTCAATGTATTAAATACATTTTTTCTATTGTTAGTGTCGTTTATTCTACAAACGTAGAATAACGCGCAAGATAAAATTATTGAAAAGATTTTTATCTTGATACGCCAAAGAAGTATAACTTCTAACGCGTGTACATAAGTACACACACTACTTTTTTCACAAAAATCTAAAAAGTACGGATATGTTAGATTTACATTCTTATTATATGGTACATATATGTATAAAAAAACATTTTAATGTCAACATATAACAAAGATTGGCTATACTCACACGATGTTAAATAACGATGTGCTTTCAAATGGTAAACACGTTAAACCTAGTACTGACTGTCAAGTGTAGCTGCCGGAATACACCTATACATTTTTGACGGCAAATTTGTATCTTAACTAGTGGGCGCCCAGTGGTCGACATTCGACCATAGTTCATTGATTTTTTAAAGTTGAATGTAGAATGAAAAAGGGTAATTGGAACGGTAAGAGTAAAATAATAAATACAGTCGAGCATAGCAACCTCCTTCACAACCTTTTTTGAAGTTCTTTATTGACAGATGTCAAAATGTCTTTTTTATTTACATGTGTGTATATGTTGTGTAAAATTGAAGCAGTAGTGTGAGTAATGCATATTTTAATTAATTTAATGTACTTCTAATGCATTTTATATAAAATAAATAGCTTTCTGCACTTCTCCTCCATATAAACTTTAACTATGCCAAATTTCACGTTCATCCGTTCGCCCAAAAATATAAATAATAAAAATAAATAATAATAATATAAATAATAATAAACAATAAAAAGGGATACAAAGTTTAGGCATCACGTATTAATATATATGATATTGGTCCCTAGTTGGGCGAATTTAAAGAAAGCCCCTCTATCATGCTATGGTACCATCACCGAATGTCCCGGCTAATTCCAAAGAATTCGAGCCTGTCCCGAGACATTATTAAGATGTTGGAGTAGTCGGAAGAGAGGTGAATTGAGACGTCATATGTTAGTGCACTAAATAATTCGTGCCGCCGTGATAAGATCTACTAGGAAAAATAATCCACACAACCTACAGCAGGAGTGCTCAAACGGTCGAACTATAATGAATAAACAACTAAAATTTATTTGATCCACAATTTGACCATAATAACCCCTTATCACTTCTTTTATAATTTTTTAGCGGGAGTTACCTACGCCTACCTAGATGACAATCCTGCATCACACATACTTACAGCTTTTCAGAGTCGATCGATCGTAGTCTAACAATATTAAGGTGTAACGCTAGCAGTTCAAGTTTGAGCACCCTTGGTCTAGACAAACGAATTGTATCAGAGACTAAGCACGCGTTTGATACTATTTGATGTTATGATTGTGATGGATAAATAGTTATACCAAAATTATATTTATTTTTTCAAATTATTTTCCGTGTACAAATATATATATATAATTGTTAAAATAATGAGCAAATAAGATGAAATTGCGGGTTAATTAGCAAGTCTTAAAGTAAGATAATAAAAAAAATTGCCAAAACTTTTTTTAGACATAAATAATAAACTGTAGTGTGAAGGTAGGATTATTATCTGTGATTACATAATGTGAGTGATTGGTGACAAATGAAATGCTGGTTTCGCATTATTACGCAATATCTTAAGTAGGCCCCTAAATCATTATCATCTAGGGTTTTATGAAATCCATAATTAAATATATGCTAACATATCTTAAACATTTGTATAATATGTCCTGAATATTGAAAAAACTACAACGGTCCAAATAAAATATTATCGCAAAATTTCACTAGACAAACCAAAACAAGATTACTCGCCGTTCAATGAAACGGAGCAGTGACAAATATGTAACATTTATCAAGCGGTCCCTATAGTGGAATCTTTGCTATTTCAATAACCCTTTGGAAAAAACATTCTCTGTTGGGCGACGTCCAAATCCGGTCATTTAGCTATTTGCCTCGGGAACCAGGAATCTTCTTTGTATTTCAAAACGGTCGATTATGAAATTATCTTGTTACATATATAAGGAAGTAGGCTCTTTAGACAATTTTATACGAATTATGAAATTATATCGAATTATGAACATACCAGAATGTATACTAACATTTTGTATACAGCTCAAGAAATCGTTTGTTTTTTTTGTAGTAAATCTTCTTTACGCACGTTTGACTTCAGTAGTAAGCTGGTGAATGTGTGACGAGAGCGTTACGAAAAGTGTGATCGGGCGAGCCGAACGGAAGTTGGAAGGGAGATATAAGTTAGTGAAGATAGCCCATAGTTAGTAAATCCCACAATATAATTAAATATTTGCAGAAAATAAATACATGTATATATTATAGATATAAACACACACATATATATATATATATAGACATTTATATATATTATGTACTATATATTTATTTAGAAAAAAATATACTAGCAATTTCTCGTGACTTCGCAATGCATTCTCTATGTAGAGTAACTATATTCGACTTTTGACGTGACAAGGTCTTATAAATCGAAGAAAGCTGGCTGTACGCACGAAAAAGCATGACTCATTGTCACGTTCCGCCTGAGCCAAGAGTGCAAGCGAGAGCACGGGACAAGCGATAGAGAGGCGCGATCGGTCTAAGCGTTCGGCTTGCGACGCATCTATCTATATCTATATATAGAATAATTCAATTCATAAAAGTCTGCAATTTTTCATTAATGTTTTCTTACGACGTTACACGTAAAATTATCTTCCGTAAACCGACTTTAAAGACAACCAATTTTTAATTTGTTTAGATAAATGCATATTGTATTTAAAAAAAATATCGTCATGATTAACAACTATGCTTCTATACATTTAATACACTTGAAGTTAAAAAACGCACAAAAGATCTCGTGTTCAACAAAATTACCTAATTTGCATTTAAATTACTGGACCTATCTAGTAAAATTTGGACTGCGACAATATCTCTCAGTATTAAGATCTCGACAAACGATGTAGGATTCAGCAAGCAAGGCTTGCCATATTTCAAATTCTCAATTAAAATCCATTTAGATGCGCATTTAAATTTGATTAAAAATGAAATTCGACGTGTAGAAATATGTTTTAATAATATAATTATTAAAAAAAAATGTATATGATAATTGATGTAGGTATTTATACCAACCTAACCTAAGTGTTTTTAATGCAGATGATTTTTATGCTTTTCATTTCAACATAACTCGCTACTACGTGCATATCAAAACAGGTCAAGAAACATTGCATGAGTATATATATATACAGTGGTGGTCATATAATTAGAATTCAATCCCCCTAGAAACATGTATGAAACTGATTGAATCAATGCCACGTCGTTGCAGTGCTGTTATTGAAAATAAGAGATACGCCACTAAATATTAATTATACCTATTGGTATGCTGTGGATAGTAGCTATTCCGTAAATAACAATACTAATACTTAAAAAATCTTGTTTTTTATACTTTTTTGTTGTTTTTTCTAATTAGTTGACCATTATTGTTCATACCTTAAAACTGATTTAAATGTTTGTCCGTAATGTAATGTTGCAATGCACTTGTGTAGTGGGATATATATTGTTTTTCTAATAAATGATAAATCGTTGAATATATTGTTGTTCTATTTATTGTTTAATCTCAAAATAAAAACGATTGCGGTGAAGTATCTTACATAATGTCAAGGACCGTTGGCAGTGTTTGTAATTATACGACCACCCCTGTATAGAGTTAATGGGAGTGGGAGGAGTTAAGAGATAATGTTTTAGGGGCCTACTTAAGATATTGCGTAATAATGCGAAACCAGCATTTCATTTGTCACCAATCACTCACATTATGTAATCACAGATAATAATCCTACCTTCACACTACAGTTTATTATTTATATGTAAAAAAAAATTTTGGCAAATTTTTTAATTTTCTTACTTTAAGACTTGCTAATTAACCCGCTACTTCAACGTATTTGCTCATTATTTTAACAATTTATTTTATCTACAGAGGAAAAAAAATTAAGCGCCACACCGCTTACTAGAGAAGATAAGGATCAAGTGTTTAAGAAGTAAAATAACAAAACATCTATTTACAACACAAAGCAATCTATTCAGTAGCTTTTGAGTGATGCGCGCAAGACGGCATATCTCCGTAATTTCATGCATATACACATATACCAGGTGTATGCTTAAAGGGTCACATCCTTCAATCCTGTGATAGTTCAAGGTCGCATTTAACATATAAAATATTTTAATATATAATATCGAAACATATAGTAATAAACAACAAAAAGAACTTAGTTAAAATTTGTTCTAAAACAACTAAAAGTATGAGAACGATACTTTTAAACGTAAAAAAATCAGGTCTAGCTTCAATGAACAAGTTTAAAGGAGCCCTTTTCAAGGTTAGTCATTACGTAATTGCTTATCATGGGAACGATAGGAACAATGGGAACCGGGGCGCAAGCTGAAGTGCGGGAGGCGGGCCGGACTGCGGAAATCAGCTAATATTGAGTTTACATCACTTTTGCGTTTCTCGAGATAATTAGGTCAAATATTAAGCACCAATTTTTTATTGATTTAGAACGAGAATCGATTAATGATTAGCCTGTATAAATATTGCTGGCGACTAAACAGTCGCCCGGTATATACTAGATGACTCGGCCACGCGTTGCTGTTGCTCAGTTATTACATGAATTAAAAATATGATAACGTAGTTAGTATTATGAGGCAATGAGTTTGTCTGAAAACTATCGGGGTAAGGAAAGAAATATTAAATTAAAATCCGATAAGAAATTCAAAATTATGACTTGGCGCCATCTTAGAGATATTTATAACAGTCGGTCTTACAATTTTCTGTCAACAAACTATTTATTGCGCCACCTTTTTTAGACTGGTGAATCTTATAATTAATAACGATGACAATAATTAAAAAATATTGAGACGATTAATCTATACTAATATTATAAAGAGGTAAAGTTTGTGAGTTTGTGACGTTGTAAGGGGTAATCTCAGTAACTACTGGTCCGATTTGGAAAATTCTTTCAGTGTTATATAGCTCATTTATCACGCTTTATCATCATAAGACCCATAGGAGCGGAGCAGCAATGAAGAATGTTGCAAAATCAGGGTATTTTTCCTTTTCAGAGCTTCCGCTGCGTTTTAGCGCAAAATAACGATTCCACGCGTACAAAGTCACGGGCAGAAGCTATTAACTAATTATATTATCTATACTAATATCATAGAGAGGTAAAGTTTGGGGGTTGTAGGGGGTAATATCTGGGAAGTTGGAGAAAAAAATGGTAAAACGTTTCTTACGAACGATGCCTTAACGATGAGAGATATATGATTGAGTTCTAGACAAAAGTTGTAGCTTGATAATTCTTATTACCGCCCAACGAAGTGGGCACGGGTCAGCTAGTCAAAATATTATTTATCTTATCTCTCAAATTGAACCAAATTATACATAAATGCCAACTTTGATGAACATCGGTTGTATCGGTACTGTTGGAGTTCGTCGTAGACAAATTATCAGAGCACAGGATTTTTTATATGTATTCTTACTCCAGTTGAAAAATCTGTCCTTTTCATTTTGCACATACTAGTTAACGAGGTGGCGAGTTGAATTGCTTTTCTACATTTATTTGAATTTCGAGAGGACTGTATTCTGATCTGAATTATTAAAGAGATTCACAGTGCGTCTACTGTTTGTTCTACCGATTTCAGTATCTGAATTATTAATACTTCACTCTGACTACATATTGTTTCAAATATTTTTATATTATGTTTCTAGTCTATTTTCTATCCATTCTATCTTCTATCAATATTTATATTAAAATTGATGTTTCTATATACAAGATCGATAAAATGCTACATTATTTGACTAACAATTATGAAAATCGAAGTGTTTTTATACGTTTTTGCTGGAACGCGCCACTAGGTAACAGTTTTTTAGGCAATAGTGTTAGATTTTATAACGAAGTCCCAAAACACATTCCCGATTTGCCGGATAGTAGGTTCAAGTGTTATGTCAAGCGGGTCTTAATACATAGAGGTTATTACAGGGTGGATCAGTATGTGGACGATAGCGACGTCTGGAAGTGACGCCTCTCTCTGTGCAACCACTAAAACGAATGTAGCTTTATGTGTATATTATGTTGTAATAATAAAATAAAAATGTTAGTTATTATGAAAAGATAAACCAGATCGAGTTTCTTGCCGGTTCTTCTCGATGACTAGGTTGTTTTCCGAACCGGTGGTAGCTTTGACGTTCATAAGTGCCTTCTCAGGGCCTAAATTGAATAAAGAGTATTTTGATTTTGAGGTCGAATTAGCATATACCCTAGAGTAAATCCAGCACTGCTCTAACTTAACCTAAACATGCCGTAGTGACGTCATTATACTTGACGGCAAGCACAGTACGGTGACTAATAAATGAGATCGACGATCCATCATCGGCAATACCTGTTAAACTGGCTTGAGAGCCTCTGTCATCACTTCAATTTTTCTATTTGTGTCTGTAATCCAATTACGTGACAATTTACTACACGGTGACTGTCATTGGGCTTTTCACGACACTAACCTGGGAAACCATTTTGTTTTAATTATGTTATGTTACTTAAATGGTAATTATAATAAATAACAATAACCATGAACTTAAAAAAATGTTATATTTGGAAGAAAAAAATTGTACGAATTGTCGCGTAATTATATTTGCCACTGCAGCACAGAAGTTCATGTAAATCAAACCTTTTTTTTTCTCTTTCCTGAAGCCACCGATCTATATTTACCCGGATATATTACGATTTTGCTCGTACATTATAATAAGTCGTCTTTTTATCGTCGTTGTTTTAAGAATTCACTTAATACTTAATTGACTTAGAATGCTTAATTTATTTTTAAGATAAAAACGTGTAGACATGGTCAAACTGTAAACAGCACTGCTCTAACTTAACCTAAACATGCCGTAGTGACGTCATTATACTTGACGGCAAACACAGTACGGTGACTAATAAATGAGATCGACGATCCATCATCGGCAATACCTGTTAAACTGGCTTGAGAGCCTCTGTCATCACTTTAATTTTTCTATTTGCCTCTGTAATCCAATTACGTGACAATTTACTACACGTTGACTGTCATTGGGCTTTTCACGACACAAACCTGGGAAACCATTTTGTTTTAATTATGTTATGTTATTTAAATGGTAATCATAATAAATAACAATAATCAAGAAACTAAAAAAAAATGTTATATTTGGAAAAAAATTGTACGAGTTGTCGCATAATTATATTTGCCACTGCAGCACAGAAGTTCATGTAAATCAAACCTTTTTTTTTTCTCTTTCCTGAAGCCATCGATCTATATTTACACTGATATATTACGATTTTGCTCGTACATAATAGTAATTTGTCTTTTTATCGTCGTTGTTTTAAGAATTCATTTAATACTTAATCGTCTTAGAATGCTTAATTTATTTTTAAGATACATTTAACTTGAACGTGTAAATTCATGCTGAAACCAGTAATAGTTTCAGCGTGGCTCTACCACCATTAAAAAATTACTGGGAGTCGACCATGACTTCGTCTGTGTTTTTAAATTCATGTATTTACATGTTATTACAATTTACAACGTTATTTTTACCTGACCGTGGATATTTTTTTCGCGTCTATGTATGTCTATTTCTTCATCACTCTGTAGCTTAAAGGCTTTTAACATAGAATTATGAAACCGCTTACATTGACTACTCGCAGGTTCGTTACTCTATGTATTTTAAGGTTTTTAACACATGCATGTGTCATCATTTTTCATTTATCTCATATAATATGTAATACTGCGAGTCGACCACGACTTCGTCTGTGTTTTTAAATAAATTTATTATAGTTATTTTTACCTGATCGTGGATATTTTTCGCGTCTATCCATGTATGTCTATATCTTCATCACTCTATATCCTAAAGGGTTTTAAGATTTTTAACACATGCAAGTGTCATCAGATTTGTTTCATTGCGTGAATAACAGGTGATATAATATTTATGTACAACGACTGTACATTAAAAAGAGGTGTTATAAAAATAAGCTTCAATTAATACTCAACACACGTTTACCAAGATAATAACAAAACGAAATTTTTAAATAATTTTAGACTAGATGGAATTTTAATTTTACATACTATAGAAATGTTAAAGTTAAAATAACACGCTGTACATAGAACATTTTATAATTTGTTTCCAGTATTTCGTCTGGTAGAATTTGTAGAGTAGATTTTAAATCATACAGACCGTATAAATGTGAAAAAAACAGAACTACACAGAAAGATAAATTAAGAATATTAATTTGTTCTCCAATAGGAATATCTATATCAAAAGGATATTTTGTGTCAAACATATTAATAAAGGAAAATATGCATAAATAATCATTCAAATATTTCAAATGAAACAGACGGTTTTGTAATTTTACCTCGCGTCATTCTTATCCAGAAAAATACAGCATCTTTGAGCCTCAATCACATAAAACTGCACGTATCGGCAGAGGACTATAACCATTCGATGTTGAATCTTACGTAGATGGTTGCAGGTGGAACTTTTAGGTTCGATGGACCTTGTGCATTTTTTAATGCCCAACAAAGCGGACGGGTAGTAGCTAGTATTATATATTTTAGTAAAGAGACAGAAGGTACAGTGTAGACACAACTAGTTGTACTGGTTTTTGGGACAACAAAGAGTAATTTCTTCTTTACTTTAAATAGTTTTATCTTTCTATATGCGAAGTAGGTTTACATAACAAAATCTATTCGATGAATAGTTATCAAAACCTGCAACATATTTTAACTAACCAACGTCAACCAAGGAAAGCGTTTGTAATTTTTTTTGGTGTTTTTTTGTTACTAATATTTCACTCTACTAGTTTCATATTATGTTTTTCAGATTCAGCTCGCATATAAAATCAAACGTTTTTTATTACAGTGAGACGTGGTAGTGGCCAATCAATTCCAGGCGGAAGTGCAAAGTAACATCGACTATAATATTTAATGATCCATTTCTGCACAGTAACGCCATCTTCAATCAAACAAAAAACAAAATCTCACCTGACTATTAGGAAATGTGGCGAAGGCCGACTGCAGTTTGTGTAATGCATGGTCCTGTTGGTGAGCGGGCGGCGGTCGACCTTTGGGGAAGTGGAACCGAGGTATGACGCGCGTTGGCACCCCGCTGTTAGCGGCGCCGCGCACTGTTCGCTGCAAGGTCGTGTGCGCCGGAGCCGATGAGGGCTTTGGAGGTGCCGATGCTGCGTAACTCTGTAAAGAACGTTTATTTAACTATATCACTCTGTTTATTTGTTAAATAAATGTAAAATCATAAGGAACAGGATATCCTAATTCAGTGATCGGTAATTTTGAATTCGATAAAAGTAGTCCGGTGAAGCTGTTAAGACGTTGAAAGGTCAAAACCGTAGTCAGTTCGAAAAAAATAATTGATTATTAACTTTTGACTTTATTCATTACTGTTTTTGTAACTACCTATTATTTATATAATGCTAGCTCGCCCCGGTTACGCACGGATTTAGGTACTAACAAAGGAAATAAGTCCAAATCTTCCCTTTATAGTACAACTTTATAATACACCAATCACTAACAATGACAACCATGAAAACTTTCATATGACCACAATTAAAGAAGAGATTCATAGTACTGCATTTAAGTACCAAAAAAGGCTCAATAACCAACCCCAATGTTCTAGCACCTGAACTGATTCAACAGAGATATGTGAAACGTTTGAAACGAAAAGATATATACCGAATATAGTATGACTCTGGAAGTAGATATATATCCTCAATGGAGAACACACTTAACCAGACTTACTATTCATTCAACAAATCCGCTTATAGTATACAACTAATTGCAGATACGGAAAGGCAACAAAGAAAAGATGTATATGACAGGTCTAATATTACGAACGTATCTAACTATATATAGTCCATATTGTGACTGTACAACGATTGTGTAGATTGAAACACGTAATACAAATGAAAATAGAATAGGACGTTATCGTTTCTAGTCCGCGGAGAGGTCAGTGAAACTCGGATCCAGTGAGTTATAATCTTTTATGTGAGATATTTTGGGGTATTTCGTCAGTAATCCCGCAACTAAAACATAAATTATTCCGTGTGTGTTGTAGTAACGTTAAAAGTTGTAAGGAACGTGAATGAGTATTAAACACAAAATTTAGAAATTTTTATTATTATTAGCTAGTACCTGTAATTTTCATTTAATGACAATAGCATTAGGTACTGTGGGTTCTTACGTCCTTCATCTCAATCAATTCTGCTATGTTTTCTTACTTTGTGATTATAATATGTATTTACATTTCTATGTAATCTGTGGTACAGCTTTTATCTATTTTAAATTTAATTGTTAACAGAGAACACATCCAACAATGTTATTACTGCTTAGTAATTACAGAGAATAGTCTTAATTTATAGTAATACTAGCCGACCCGTGCCCACTTCGTTGGGCGGTAATACGTAAGCGTGGAATGGTTATTTTGCGGTAAAACGCAGCGGAAGCTCTGAAAAGGAAAAACATACCCCGATTTTGCAACATTCTTCATTGCTGCTCCGCTCCTATGGGTCTTAGCGTGATGATATAAAGCCTATATAACCTTCCCTGATAAATGAACTATATAACACTGAAAGAATTTTCCAAATCGGACTAGTAGTTCC
The DNA here is from genome assembly GCA_015888305.1 of Antheraea pernyi. Taxonomy (NCBI): domain Eukaryota; kingdom Metazoa; phylum Arthropoda; class Insecta; order Lepidoptera; family Saturniidae; genus Antheraea; species Antheraea pernyi. The sequence goes on along the minus strand of MU159928.1, from coordinate 108,035 downwards.
TGAGGTTATCCCCTACAACGTCACCAACTCACAAACTCTACCTCTTTATAATATTATTATTGTTATTAAGTATAGATTATAAAGAGGTACAGTTTGTGAATTTGTGAGTTTGTAACGTTGTGAGTTAGTAAAGTTGTAGAGGGTAATCTGAGGAACTACTGGTCCGATTTGAAAAATTCTTTCAGTGTTATATTACTCACTAGCCGATCCGTGCCCACTTCGTTGGGCGGTAATAGGCATTATCAAGCTACAACTTTTTTCTAGAACACAATTATATATCTCTCATCGTTAAGGCAGCGTTCGTAAGAAACGTTTTACCATTTTCTTATCCGACTCCCCAGATATTACCCTCAACAACCTCACAAACTTTACCTCTTTATGATATTAGTATAGATAATATAATTAGTTAATAGCTTCTGCCCGTGACTTCGTACGCGTGGATTGGTTATTTTGCACTAAAACGCAGCGGAAGCTCTGAAAAGGAAAAAAGTACCACGATTTTGCAACATTCTTCATTGCTACTCCGCTCCTATGGGTCTTAGCGTGACGATATATAGCATATAACCTTCCCTGATAAATGAGCCAAATCGGACCAGTAGTTCCTGAGATTACCCCTTACTACGTCACAATGTCACAAACTTTACCTCTTTATAATATTAGTATAGAAGTATAGATTTATCGAGGAAGGTTATTGACTACATGTCATCACGCTAAGACCAATATGAGCGGATCGCCAATGAAGAATGTTTCAAAAGCGTGTTAGCGTCAGCGGGCAGAAGCTAGTGTAATATAAAAGTTCAATATAGCTTATGTTTTACGAACGGTCTTCTATCTATAGACAAATGTTGTCAAAATAGTTTAACCCTATACTGGATAAACAAAAAAGATTATAGAGATATCATGTTATCATTACATAGTATAAAACAAAGTCCTCTGCCACGTCGTCTGTTCGTGATAAACTCAAAAACTACTGAACGAATTTCCATGCAGTTTTCACCAATAGATAAAGTGATGACTGAGGAAAATTTATGTATATATGTATATTTGTATTATGTTTGTGTTTTTGTCAAGGTTATTATCAGGGTGGGACAAAGACCACCGGGCCCGCTAGTTTTTAAATAATATAGGTATGTTGTGCTGAAAAAAGTATTAGTAAAGTAATGAATTAGGTAAATAAACGATTCAAATATAACTAATAGCTTCAGCTAATTTTTCTATTAAATAGTAGACTTTGCTGGTGGTTGTGCTCGCGATAATGTAAATTTTGTAAATAAAATACAGCCTATAGTATTCCCTAATAATGTAACTTGCAGTGTGTAAAATAATTTTTAAAATCGGTTAAGTATTTTTTGAGTTTATCCATTACAAACAAAACATTAATTTTTTTCTTTTGCAAAAGTAGTATAGACAAAATTGTTTTCACTTAAAATAGTAATTAGTACATAGTATAATTAGTAAGGTAAAAAAAAAGTATAATTATGCCATAAATTATGTTCTTTATTTCTTTCCAATTTATATAAGTGGTAAAACTTGAATTATGATTGCAAATATATGTAATGAAATTGACAGTAATCGCATTCCGATCTCGAATCTAATCGTGTATCTAGCAAGGCGCTGTGTGAGGCACACTTATATATAATTATATTTATGAGTGATCTCTCCTTGACCCGATATAATACTATACTAACGTTGTTCGCTATTTTAACCAGTTCTTTCTACTTTAAATGTTTTCTTTTTTTAAATATCTTTAGCTATGGGATTATTTGTCTATGGAATACTTTATAGATTCATTGACTCCATTTTTAAAATTTTAAGCAAGATCAGTGTTTACACTAATATATATACAACTATACATACTAATCTGACACAGAGCAGTATATAATACGTCCTTGTTTTAAATCTGTCCAGTGGCTTCCATGTTTCCTCTCCCCAACCCTATTGCTGCTACGTCAGTTAGTCGGAGTTTAAATTGCAACTGCGAACGTTTCGATGACTACGAAATCTATAATAAACTGCTTAATAGACTTATAATATACATATTATAGAGTGATAGATAGATTTTTGATGGTGGTAGAGCCACGCTGAAACTATTATTGGTTTCAGCATGAATGGGTCGGCTCGCCCGGGGTAGTACCACCCTCTCATAGAAAACCGACGTGAAGTAACAGTGCTTGCATTGTTGCGTTTCGTTCGGTCAGTGAGAGCGCCGGAGACCCATCTCCCCTCCCCTCTCCTCTCTCCTCTCCTTTTCCCTCCCCTAACCCTTCCCTCCGAAAGATGGCAACGCACTTACGACTCCTCTGGGGTTGTTAGTGTGCATGGATCGTGGTGATCACTTAACAGCAGGTGACCCACCTGTTCGTTTGCCACCTATGACATTAAAAAAAAAAAAAAAATGACTACGAAATCTATAATAAACTGCTTAATAGACTTATAATATACATATTATAGAGTGAAAATTGAATGGTTAGTACACCGAAAAACACCATTTTGGCGAGTCCTTTTTTTCTTTAATTCCCTGACGTTATTCGTTGTGCATAGGTTTTAATGAACGTAGAAAGGCGATACGCATAACGATGTAATTTTTATTTTGTTAACAACCGAACCAGCGCCAATTACCAGGGTAGATTTGGTAGGTCATTTACGATGGGATTTAGGCTCTAATAATCAATTTAGGTTCTTTTAATCACACGTAGACACAATATTTATTGTTATAAATTGCGATTTTCTTAAGACAATTTTTAAACAAAGAAGTTATCTATGATATAATTAATTGTCTTTGCATATTAACTAATGTCATTAGAGCATGATTTATAGTTGTTTCGATAATTTTAATTCAGTCTGTTTATTTCATAAATTTTATAAATTCAATTTATAACAAATTATCTGTCCCTCGCGATTCCGTAACCGTTAATCGTAGTATGTACATTTATTAAAATTAAAACATAGTCTGTGACGCACAGAGACAATGTAGTTTTCTATTATAATTCAGTTTCGGCGCTTTTATATTTACAGTCCATTAAAGTTAAAAAAAATGAGTGCGTGTAACCGTCACACGCGATTGAAGTAAAACTCTTTTGGCGTTATAAGAGATGGTGATTAAGTTAAAAACAAATACATCATATGAGAATTTAAAAAGGCATTTATTGATGATGTAATATAGACTACTAATATATACATTTATTATCGTCGACCACTATACATTTTCAAACATGTATATCATACTTCAAATATGATATGATTGGTTTATGATAACTGAAATGAGAAACATTAGTTCTACTCTACAAATTTTCTAAATTTCTTGAGAAAACTGCATCAATAGTTGTGCCATATCTTGTTGATTGAACTGGAGAATTATTTACTTTATAACAAAGAGTTGCTAATAATATTTCTTGTATTATCCAAGTTCCGAATTAGCTAATAGATGGCACTACAGATAATGAAGCTTTGATGTAATCTGTTACTTATTTACATTGAAACTAGATGGCAGTACAGTCGCGCGCACATATATACGTATTATATGATATTTATTATTATTCATTTTAATTATTTTTTCAAATAGTTTTGTTTGATTTGTTTATATGCAATTTATTGACAAAATATTTAAAAACCGGATGGTACAGAAACGTGACGCCATTTTGCCCTAACGGACTTCCGTTGCATTGTCGCCCGTTTACCTCCTAGCCGCGCCCAAAGAAGTTTTATTTAAAAACAGAATTAGTCTTAATTTAAAAAGAATTTTTGCTCGTAATTTTAAATCTGTGATGTTTTCTATTACAAGCTGCAAAGGTTAATTTTTATATACACTAAAAACTCAAAGTAACTTACATATTTAATTGAATAAGGATTAACATTATAATCGCCCAATTAGCGTCTCAGATAAGTCATTATTATTAACAATATGTTTGAGATAAAAATAGTTCCTGTAGGTTATTTTTAGGTGACAGATTTATAATCACGGACTATTTTTGTAGGCATTTTCGTGTGTTGTCCAAGTTCCGAATTAGCTAATAGATGGCACTACAGATAATGAAGCTTTGATGTAATTTGTTACTTACTTACATTGATACTTACATTACAGATGGCAGTACGGTCGCGCGCACATGTATACATATTATATGATATTTATTATTATTCAATTTAATTTTTTTTTTCAAATAGTTTTGTTTGATTTGTTTATATGCAATTTATTGACAAAATATTTAAAAACCGGATGGTACAGAAACGTGACGCCATATTGCCCTAACGGACTTCCGTTGCATTGTCGTCCGTTTACCTCCTAGCCGCGCCTAAAGAAGTTTTATTTAAAAACAGAATTAGTCTTAATTTAAAAAGAATTGTTGCTCGTAATTTTAAATCTGTGATGTTTTCTATTACAAGCTGCAAAGGTACACTAAAACTCTAACTCAAACTCTAACTAAAACACTAAACTCAAAGTAACTTACATATTTAATTGAATAAGAATTAACATTATAATCGGCTAAATAGCGTCACAGATAAGTCATTATTATTAACAATAAGTTTGAAATTTTGGGGTGTAAGGAGTGTCGCATAACATCTTAAGACTTGAGACACCCAAGCCAACCTCACCTGTACGTGGTGCACCCTGCTGAGTAACGAAAGAGGCAATGGCGAAAGCGGGGTGGTAGGGTTTATAAGCCCGACTGGGTCGCGACCACCATACATATGGAAAAAAGCGCCCGTCATAGTGATTCGCTTCTGCGGGTCACGTTTCGGGATCAGCCTGTGCATATCCAGCTTTTTCCAGGCCGGCATGACAGCGGCGACCGGCGATGGATAGTGGGTCACTCAGTGGTCGCCATTGTTTTTGGATTGTACTGTGCTTACCATCAGGCACAGTGCAGTCATTTTGCCGTGCTACAATAAAAAAAAAAGAAATCAAAATAGTTGCTGTGGGTGATTTTTAGGTGACAGATTTATGATCACAGACTTTTTTGTAGGCATTTTCGAGACATACAATTCTGTAGTGGATTATTTTGATGTATCTCATTAGCTTTACCCGTGTTAGCAATGTAAACGTCTGAAAAATATTTTTACGGCTTGATTTAACCTAAATCTATATCTTCTATAGATATAATATGTATGTATTAAATACACGAAGTTAATTCGCAAAAGAAAGGAAGACATTCTCTAAAAAGCAGTGCATATCAAAAGCCATAGGGTAATTTAAAAGAACTAAGGAAAAGCACACGCTTAAAATGCGACTTTGTTTTTTACTATTTATTATTGACGTAGAGTGTACGGAATAATAACAGAGTACTTACTCTCACACTTTCGTTAAGAAATCTCTTAAATTGCCACATTCACAGTTCACCACATAATCTATTACGATATTTCCGTCAGTCCCACTATTTAACTAGTTAAATTTAGTAGAAAATCAAACGAAACATAACTACATATTATATGAAAACCGGCTGTCTTCGTTTTGAAGTGTTGAAGATAGGTCTAATTATACGAGCAGATGAACATTCCTACTGTTGTCTGTTTAACAAATTTTACACGATCCACAAATAAACAGAGAACTTGCTTGTTGATATGCATCATACCGTAAAAAAACGACGAATGTGGAGTCGGATTTGCGCACGAAGGGTTCCGTTTAACCATATTTATTTATTGTAGCACGGTAACGTGACTGCACTGTGCCTGATGGTAAGCACAGTACAATTCAAAAACAAGACCACCGAGAGATAAGCCCTCTTCCATCGGTCGTCGTTGTCATGCCGGCCTGTGTAAATGTCTCTTCTTCACGTTACGCTTGAAGTACCCCGTGTTATAGGAAGGAGGGAACACACTAGCCGGGAGATTGTTCATGCCCAGATAGAAGTTACCGTGAAACTGTGGCTCCGACGACCAGCGCGCGTGGTTCGGTTGTGAAAAGGAGAGGAAGGGGGTTTTCTTTTGATAATTTCGAATTAACACGTTTCGTACCAATCTATTGTGGCCTGAAATATCCTATAGGCCATTTGATATTTGAAAAAAAAAATGGATGTATTGTCATACTTTTTTTTTAACTGTCTACGTTATCACAGCTTCACCGGACTAAATCACATATTATTATACAATATTACGTTACAACATCATACATAACATGACATAAATAATTATTTCGTTTTCAATAGTTATCAAATCGTATACCACCGGTGGTACACGTGGCACGGAATGTGTTGATACATATAGTGCAAGAAATTAGGGAAATCTAACATCCTCAATCTTTTATCATAAGATATAGCAATCTAAAAAAATGCCTTTGATAATGTATATTGCTAGTGGTAACTTACTGTACGCAGACATGGTCGCAATTGACGAACCTTATAAGAAGGCTCTAGATCACTTAAAACTTATTGGAGATGAATATCCTGGGAGTTTATTTAAATTATTGAACTACAAATGAGATCGCACGGAAAGGAATCAAAAACATCAACACAGTCCTCAGAATTGTGATTTAAGTGATAGTGTGCGGGCCAAAAAAGAGCGGATAGTCAATGGAGCTCAATAATTCTCGATAATTCTCGATTAGTCACAAAACGTGAGGTAGACCCGCTAAAACGTGAACAAACAACCTGGTAAAGGTAGCGTTGTTGTTGGATACCATCAGCACAAGACCAACTATTGTGGCGATCTATGCAAGAGGTCTATGGTTAGCAGTGGACATTTTTTATCTGATTGGATGTATGCTTTAGTAGGTGGTAGAGCCACGCTGAAGCTATTAATGGTTTCAGTATGAATGAGCCGGCTCGTTCGCGGTAGTACCACCCTCTCACAGAAAACCGACGTGAAGTAACAGTGCTTGCATTGTTGCGTTTCGTTCGGTCAGTGAGAGCACCGGAGGCCCCCCTCCTCTTCCCTTCCCCTTCCCTTACTCCCCCTCCCCCCCAAGACAGGTTGGCAACGCACTTGTGACTCCTTACCGTTTTAATTTATACAGAAGAATGTGTTGTGAATGTGATATTTTACACATCTGGTACATCATTTTAATGTGTAACCCTTGTACTTACGAAATACGCAATTAAGTTTGGGATTTTTAGCACATTTCCGACTCACTCTTGGACGCTCGCGTTATTTATTGTTTTACTTTAATAACTTGTATAATAATTGCACCAATTATGACGAGTTATTAATAGTTGAAGAATGAAAAAAACATCTTGAAAATTATACATTTCTTATTTTTATCACTTATATTTTTATCACCATCATCAATATTTCTATTATAGAGAGGGGAAAAAATGATTTTTGTTTGTAACGTATACAATAAAACACATATATAACAAAATACAAAAAAAATCACTTACAGAAAGCTACTTTTTCAGCAAGTAACATAAAAAAAAATCTACCATATCACGAGCGAAACCGAAAGCAAAAGCTAGTTTCTCATAACACACATTTTATGTAAATATCTAGCTTCTATGTTGAAGTTAGGGCGAATAATATAAGCTTAGCAATAAACTTACTCATTTGAAAACCGAACTCTAAAAATAAAGAATTAGTCTACTCGTCTGTTTATTACGGCCTATACAGACTACAGACGAGTTATAATTTTATAACAGAAATGTACATGTATTCATTACTATAATTTAAAATTGTATAGATACAGAAATGGTATAATTAATAACCATCATTACATAGTATAAAACAAAGTCCCCCACCGCGTCTGTCTGTTCGCGATAATCTCAAAAACTACTGAACGGATTTTCATGCCGTTTTCACCAGTGGATAGAGGGATTCATGAGGAAGGTTATATTTGTTGTTATATAATTAGTGTAAGATTTTTTTATAATCAGGGCGGAACAACGTCTGCCTGGCCGGCTAATAGTATATACTATATGTATATATGTGTATAATATATGTAGGAACTTCAGACATCTTATATTCTGTTTGAAAATGCTTACGCATTTCGATTACCAGTATTACATACTTCATTGGTATTTTATGAGTTTAAGGTATTGATGTATAAAAACAATAGCAATTAACTCTCAAATAATGCCAAGACACACAAAAATATATATCATACTATACTTTATTAGTGATCGTTGTTACCTTAAACAGAAGCGAGAATACTGAGAATAATTAATTATATCAGTTTAAATTGTCTCAAATATCATTATTACATACTCCATTGGTATTTTATGAGTTTAAGGTATTGATGTATAAAATCAATAGCAATTAACTCTCAAATAATGCCAAGACAGACAAAAATATATAACTGTATATCATACTAGATTATTAGTGATCGTTGTTACCTTAAATAGAAGCGAGAATACTGAGAATAATTAATTATATCAGTTTAAATTGTCTCAAATATTATCAAAATATAAGATTACCTTTCAACAAGACTTCAAACTGAATCTTATATGTTTATTGCTGAGTTTGGTATAAGGAGTGTCGAATAACATCATAAGACTTGAGACACCCAAGCCAACCTCACATGCACGTGGTGCAACCCTGCTGAATAACGAACGAGGCAATAGCGATAGCGGGGTGGTAGGGTTTTACAGCTTGACTGGGTCGCAACCGCCTTGTATATGGCGAAAAAACCCGTCATAGTGCTACGGGTACTTCTGCGGGTCGCGTTTCGGGATCAGCCTGTGCATATCCAGCTATTTGTAGGCCGGCATGACATCGGCGACCGGCGATGGATAGTGTGTCACTCGGTGGTCGCCATTGTTTTTAGATTGTACTGTGCTTACCATCAGGCATAGTGCAGTCACTTTGCGGTGCTACTATAAGAAAAAAAAGAGTTACATTATCTTTAATAGCAATTAAGGGTTAACAATAATTCGGGTCCTAAAACGCCGGTACAAAGTGTACATACAAAATATAATTCATATATAAATTGTTTGGAAATTCAAATAAATTAATTATTTACAAACCATTAACTCGGTAACCCTAATCACGTTGCGAATAATAATGACCTAGCAAGTCTAAGGCCAGTTCGAGACAATAAAGCCGGTATTTCCATGAGACAAAGGTGAATAAAAAATGTAAATGTTACGGTTGCCAAGCAACAAAGTATCTCGTTACGTACTTAGGCTGAAAAAAAGTTTAGGGTTCTCTCTAATCTAAATCTTGATTTAATATATATTTTAATGAAAATAAATGTTTTAGAGTGAATCTTGATTTGAAAGAAAACTAGTAGCGTATTGTATAATACAAGGTTATTTGCTCATTTCTAAACACTTTAAAAATAGTGTTATTATAGAAAAGTTAAATACGTATTGAATACTTGCTTTATAAAAGTTTGGGTATTTCCGTATTAAATGCACCGCGCTCACGGGATGTTCGACATCTTGCTCTTTCATCTCTGTTTTGGTTAGGTTACGTTAGACTTGCGAAAAAGGGTAACACGAACTTACCGCGCAGCGGTCGGCGAGCGCGGTGATTTAATACGTAGGTATTCAAACTTTTTTAAAGCGAGTATTCAATACGTATTTAACTTTTTTGTAATAACACTGGTAATGTTATTTCGACTCACGCCAAACAAATTTTAGAAACTATTCCTCAAACAAAGGTCACCTTTTTATATACCTACGTCACAGGCGAATATACTTATCTCGCGGTTAACCGACCGATAGATTTTCAATCGATACTGTTTTGACGCTTAAGATAGAATTTAATTAATTTCACATAAATTCTTTGATTGCGATAATAAACGAAATAAAAACGTGTAAACCAATAAGTACCAAAAATAACTACTATGAATTAGTAAACATTTTAAAAATTAGTTTTGGGCATTAATCGTATATTATATGTAACAAAAATAGTTTTATGTTCTTATAGAACCTAAACCTCGGTAGTTTCTTGAAGTGAAGACTTAATTAACCGGGATCAGTGATTTAAATATTTAGTAGTCTTGATTTTTTTTAGTAAAATGATTTTTCACCAACGAACTTCCTTTTTACTTTAGTAATGTATGCAACCATGTACGAAAAAGTTTATTATTATTTTAATATGTTACTAATATCTGCAAATATAATTAAGATTAAATTATGTTTCTAATCATATTTAATAGAAATGTGTCCTACGGAACCATATATTAAATTCACCATGCACACTTAATCGTATTTTAGGTCGCCACAAAAATGGAAAATTATATAGCAATTACAGAAAATACAGAGGACGAATAAATTATGCTGGAAATGTTTATTATTTAATTACACATTTAGCTACAAATTGCTGCCTACAGGAAATAATCCCCAGTAATACTTTTTATCCATGTTACATATGTTACCGCTAAAGCTCGAAAGACGTTAAAGTGCACATTAACCAATTAATCTACAGATTAATTGATTCGCTCCGTTAATTTATGGAATCTATACTTTTTGTTGTCAGTGAAATATAACCTAACCTAGCACATCGCTACTACATTACAATACAAGTGGTAGGATTTAACACTCATCCAGACGGTCATAATAATGAAAGGTAAAAATAATTAATTTCAACACTTCCTTGTATAACTCTAATTAATGTGCAGATAATCTTCAAATTACCGTTTTCTGCATTTTAGCGGTAACATATTCACATTTTTCAGACGATAGATAATCTTTATCATTTCGGTAATCATTTTTTTTAACTACTTACATAAACACGCACATCATACGAATAATCTGAATACTCGCGTAAGTCAAAGATCTAGTATAAGTGTGTAATATACTGTATTTATATAAAAACATAAAATGTGCGAAAGATCATATTAGTGTAAAAAAAATGATATATAAAAAAAAATCTATTGCATTATTTCAACAATTTTTCAAGTACATATAAAAGAGCCAGCGGCGTAGTTCGTTTTTAAAGGAGTCGCTATCGAACTTTCTAGGAAATTACTAGTTTCTTACTATTACTTTATGTCGTTCTCTCCACGATGTGTGAGGAAATATTCCTGGAACCTAGACACAGTTTACGAATTTTTGCTTACACACATTCCGGCCTCTATAGGTCTAGAACCTGTACCATTAGTAAGGCAGTACAGCCTTGGAAAGATTTTTCCTGCATCTTCAAAATTACGCGACATTTATTCAGTAAAACGCATTGTTTTGCTGTTAATTTATCATTGAAATCATTAATGAGTATGAAATATTATCTTTTCAACTTAGCTGTGGGCGTGGAACGCCTTCAATAGTGACTTCGTTTTGTAAATTGTGCTCATTTTTCACGCCTTCGTCTGCTGTAAACGATAACAATGTAACAATACTTGTTACATATACTACCTCCATGGTTTTTGTTCTACAATACTATATCGCAAAACTCTGAGGACATATTTAACAGGACATATGACAAAATCACCTTGAATCTTATAAACTTCTACACTTGATTTTACGTTTGTTTTTGAAGTAAAACTTCTTTAGCCGCGACTAGGAGGTAGCTAGACGACAATGCAACGGAAGTCCATTACAGCAATATGGCGGCACGTTTCTGTACAATAAATTTTAAATATTTTTGATTTTGTCAATAAATAGTTTATAAACAAATCAAAAATTTTGGAAAAAAAAAATATTAAATAGAATATTAATATAAATCATAGAATAGAATTAATTATGTATATATGGACGCGCGACCGTGCTGCCATCTGGTTTCAATGTAAGTAAGTACAAATGAAATCAAAGCTTTATTATCTGTAGTGACATCTATCAGCTAATTCAGAATTTAAATAACAAGTTTTACTTCAATCGCCTGTGACGGTTACACGCACTCATTTTTTTATTTTTACAACACAATGAAATCATGGTTACGTTCGAGCGGTTTCTACGAAAGAACAGAAATGGAACCGAAATTTAAAGTATGATCAAATATAGATGCAATTTCTTTGTTAAAATTCTCATGAAGTTTATATGTAGCCTAACCTTTTTATTATAATAAAAAATATACTGTAGTACGCATGTTTCATTAAATACGTATCATTATCGGTTTGAACGAATAAATAGTGATTATATTGTAATATTGGTGGCATTCTACGTAACATGGTTCGTTTATTTTGGCACAACAGAAGTGGATGGAAATAATACTACGGAGCATGAATTCTGAGATGGCACAAATATCCCCTAGAAAGTTCTAAAAAATTACATTTAATCAAAAAACGAGTTGCATATACAGTACTTGGTTAAAGGCGAAGCGTACACATTTTTCGAATTACGTCATCAAACATTTTGACACCATTCCTCAAACATCATTTTTTACTTACGTCACAGGCGAATTTACGTCATAATAAATAAGTAATAAAGAGTTATATAACTTCTTTTGAACACAATTTAGGATATTCATTGTTTTAAACAAGTGTACATATTCTGCGAGTTATAGTTTTATTTTTCATTTAATTTTTAAATTTTACTAAATTATATTTTACTCATAGATTATATTTTATCATTAAATCTAATGAAGATGATAATTATAAAGATATCGTTAATATTTCGTTGTTATTATCGTCGTATACTGATTTCCTATACGTTCCAGGTGTATGTTTGTAGGTGGTGTAGCCACGCTGAAGCTATTACTGGTTTCAGCATGAATGAGTCGGCTCGCCCGGGGTTGTACCACCCTCTCATTTTATTCATTTAATTTTTAAATTTTACTAAATTATATTTTACTCATAGATTATATTTTATCATTAAATCGAATGAAGATGATAATTATAAAGATATTGTTTATATTTCGTTGTTATTATCGTCGCATACTGATTTCCCATACGTTCCGGGTGAAGCACATAGCTGAAGCTATTATTGGTTTCAGCATGAATGAGTCGGCTCACCCGGGGTACTACCACCCTCTCATAGAAAACCGACGTGACGTAACAGTGCTTTCATTGTTGCGTTTCGTTCGGTCACTGAAAGCGCTGGAGTCCCACCTCCTGAAAGCGCCGGAGTCCCACCTCCCCTCCCCTTCCTCCACCCCCCAACACAGGCTGGCAACGCACTTGCTACTCCGCTGGTGTTGCGTGTCTATGACGGTGGTGATCACATAAAATTAGGTGACCCATCTGTTCGTTTGCCTCCTATGATATAAAAAAAACGTTCCAGGAGTACACAAACCTGTATAAACCAATTAATCTTTAATGTTAATATATACTCCTTATTGGGAATCCTTCAAATTAATAAATACAATAAATAAAAACTGTTTCTGTGCAGTAAAGATTCACTTTCGCTGGTGTTGCGTGTCTATGACGGTGGTGATCACATAAAATTAGGTGACCCATCTGTTCGTTTGCCTCCTATGATATAAAGAAAACGTTCCAGGAGTACACAAATCTGTATAAACAAATTAATATTTAATGTTAATGTGTATTTCTTATTGGGAATCCTTAAAATTAATAAATACAATAAATAAAAACTGTTTCTGTGCAGTAAAGATTCGCTTTTCCTATTTACCATACGATTGGACATTACCTAACAACTAGTTCTATGTTAGTTTATTATGTAAACACACGATATGCGATATGAGGCAATTTGTGAATGTCATCGTGGCTTAGGTTACATAGTGGCGTCATTATGGGTTAACATAAGGGCAAACATACGTTTATATTTTTACTAGCGACCCGGCCCATCTTCGCACGAGTGCAACGTTGATCAAATTTAAAGAAATACTGTTCAGGGCAGTTTTGATCTACATGACATGTACAACGTATATAAGGGGGTGGGGTGTTTTGGGGTGTAAGGGGTGTCGAATAACATCATAAGACTTGAGACACTCAAACCAACCTCACCTGCACGTGGTGCACCCTGCTGACTAACAAACGAGGCAATGGTGAAAGCGGGGTGGTAGGGTTTTACAGCCTGGCTGGGTCGCAACCACCATGTATATGGTGAAAAAGCCCGTCATAGTGATTCGCTTCTGCGTTTCGGGATCAGCCTGTGCATATCCAGCATTTCGCAGGCCGGCATGACAGCGGCGA
>MU159928.1:0-93726 GCA_015888305.1 Antheraea pernyi | reverse complement strand
ATCAGCGACATCTTGCCTTTCATGGCCGAACTATGAAGTCAAAGAATATACTATTATTAATATACTATTAATCAAACTAATGATTCAATTCTATATAATGGTATCCATTATTATTTAAGTCTTATTAAAATCTATATAATATTAATAATTCTTATTTATGTATCATTAATATGGTGGTGCTAGTGTCAATGTGTCTCTCTAATATGGCGGCGCTAGTACCAATGTGTATCTCTAATATGTTGGCGCTAGTGTGAATGTATATTTATAATATGGTGGCGCTAATATCAATGTTCCGGTCGTGTTGTAGTCTCGTCTCTTGAATGTGATGCAGCGGCACCGGAGGTGGGTGCTAACATCATGCAAGCAGACAGACATTTCTAGAAATGATTGAAATGTATTTTGTTACTTATTCCTATACACCTGCAACATTTTTTTTCAAGAAACCCGAATAAATACAGACACGTTAAATTTACATTCCTATTATATGTATACATTATATGTATGTATAGAAGATAATTAAGTTTTACATAATAACTAGTGTGTAAATATAATTGTGAACTATTATTAGAAATCACATCATTCAAAAATCAATAAACTAATTTGTATATAGCTTTCAGAATCATGTAGAGCTGAACACTACAATTTAATATATACGATTACTCTTTCCTTCAATGCTATAATGGCTAAATAGTAATGATAAAAAGACAATGGAAAAAAAATCAAATTGTGTGCATTAAAAAGGTATGTAGTTCTCATTGAATATTAAAATATACGAAGTTCTTGTATAAATATATCTAATGAAAGGCGGAACAAACTAACAAAAAACTCATTAGAAATCATGTTTCCTCTGTATGTGTCAACATAAAAAACAGGGTGTCGTATAGAAAGACGATAGAAGTGAAACATTTGTATTACAAGGAAACATTATAATTAAAAAAATACAACAAAATCTTAACGTGACACTGTGTTCCGAAGCGGTCACCCATCCAAATACTTACCGCGCCCGACGTTGTTTAGCTTCGGTGATCAGACAACCAGTATTTTCAACACCCTACCCGACGCCGTATCTACCCCCACAATTTTTTGTCACACAAAAAGTTTGTGAATCAGAATTTAAAAGCCCTGCTATCAGAAGTTTCACTTCCAAAATTTGAAGAAAAGGGAATGGTATTCTGTTCGTTATTGTATGCCAATTTACACAAATGTTTTAAAATATATAAATGTCGGCTGAAAGTCACCGCCAACATAATATATACTAATCCGAAATGTAAATGAAACAACAAAATCAAAGTAATTCTATTGTGGTTTTAAAATTTGTGCAATGTTTATTTTGTAGTTGTTTGCCAATAATATGTACCTATGTATGTATGATTGAATATTTTCACTTTGATCATGTATCCGGAGGCACTGTAGTGCCTCAAGCCAAGTACACGTTCAACAACATATGTAATAATGTGTGTGAACGTGTAGGCGTGAGGCTACAGTGCCTCTTATTCTCGAGTCAGATATCTATTATCAGATATTCTATATCTATACTAATATTGTAAAGAGGTGAAATTTGTGATGTTGTGATTTTGTGACGTTGTAGGGGGTAATCTCAGGAACGACTGGTCCGATTTGAAAATGCTTTCAGTGTTATATAGCTCATTTAACGAGGAAGTTTATAGGCTATAAATCATCACGCTAAGACCAATAGGATCGGAGCACCAATGAAGAATGTTTCAAAATCGGGTTTTTTTTCCTCTTGAGAGCTTTCGTTGCGTGTTAGCGTTGGCCCAAAGTAACTATTCCACGCAGACGAAGTCGCGGGCAGAAGCTAGTTTGTAATAATTAAAGATGAGATTACTGTTGTTTTTAATCAGAATGCTAAGTGCGAAATGCTAATGTTAATGTTATAAATTTGCTATAATTATAACGACCTAAGAAACGTACTGTACTGAATAGATGCGATTTATCATATTTGCCCTTAAACTAAACATAACGACTAATTATTGATATAGCAACAATAGCATTTCGAAATAATCGCTTTAACTAATTAAGTAAAATGAAATGTCGTTAATTTTCGAAATTAACACGTGATTATATTCGATTGATCACAGTACCCCTTATTTGTTTCCATTTATATCTAAAATCGATATTCTTAGTAATTGGTTTTTAATGCGTTGTTTAATTAAAGCAGATTTATCGTTTATAAAATAATAACGAATTAAATAATTTCTGAATTCACGTTATCATAATGAATAAATAACTTAATTTGGTAATAACATCATTAAGTTGTTATACTAAACTTATTGAAACAAATTCACAAAAACATTTTTTTTTCGAACTGACTACGCTATTGACCAAGCGAGGTCTTAACAGCTTCACCGGACTACTGAGAAAAACATATTTTCGAATCAAGAGAGAGAACTATTGTACAGAGTTCTCCAGTATACTATTCTTATCTATGGTACAGAGCTTCTAAGTTCCTGTTAGTGAAACGTTGTGATCTCTGGACGATTCTATTATAGAATCAACCAGCTGTGCCTCGTTTTGGATATAAACATTTTAATAATAAACAAACATTGAACCATTACTGTACGAGTAATTAAATTATTAACACTTAGCTACGAAATCATTGAAAGTCGAATGGTCCAAATTCGACTACGGCAAAGGGTATTAATCCTAAAGTCGGGTGATGCTGTAATGGCCCGTTACATGAACAGCGTTAGTAAGTTGGAAAAAAAGTGGGTGCGTACAAAGTACACATGTCAGAAGTGAAACTTCTTTGGCGAACTAATTTATAAGTCATTTTTATATTTATACAAATCAAAAACTTTAGAACAAAAAAAAATAGAAAAAAAAACAAAAAAATATATGAAAAATCTGCGTTTACTGCAAATGACGTCACTTCCGTTGCATACCTGCGTGACGTTACATCTGTAAAAATTTTACCCTCATGCGACTAAAGAAGTTTCACTTCAAAAAAGGTTACAAACTTTTTTCTTCACATGTTAATGTATAGATAGTATTATCTGGTTTGAGTATTGTACAAATATTGTCGATTGTAGATGTAGAAAGTGTGACGTATGAGGAATAGAGACTTGTAACATGTTAATGTATAGATAGTATTATCTGGTTTGAGTATTGTACAAATATTGTCGATTGTAGATGTAGAAAGTGTGACGTATGAGGAATAGAGACTTGTAAATAAAGACTGACTAGTCGATGGTATAAAGACAAACACTATTTTCTTATTGATAACTCCATCTGCGTGGAACTTAATGTAAAAAAACAATGCCTAATAAAGTCATCTGAATGTATTCAGTACATTTACTTTTCTCTCGTATTTCAGTCGCGTCGTCATTAAAATTACAATAACTTTTGATAGAGTCAACCGATTTTAATGAAATTAAGACTAAATGTTACTCGAGGAAATGCTTTATGATTTTTATAGTGAACGCAGTACTTTAGCAGTGATGCGTGTTGAAACAAACAGACATGTCTAAAAATGATTCAAATGTATTTTATTACGCATTCCAAGAAATCTGCAACAATTTTTCTCATAAAAATCTAAAAAGTACAGACACGTAGGTTTACATCTATACTAATATATAAAGCTGAAGAGTTTGTTTGTTTGGTTGAACGCTATGATCTCAGGAACTACCAGTCCGATTTGAGAAAGTCTTTCGGTTTTAGATAGCTCATTTATCGAGGAAGGCTATAGGCTATATATTATCACGCTAAGACCAATAGAAGCAGAGCATTCGCATTTTTTTTTTTTTAATTTATTTATGACAATATAAGAATTACATTTACATATAATAAGACTCTCTTCAGGAAACCGCTATTGCGGTTTAATTGAGGAGAGGTATGTTCGTTAACACGCCGACATTTAATATTTAAGTTTTTTTAAGGTAGTTAATTTATGAAGAATCTCCTTAAAATACTTTTCCCTTGTTTAACATTACTTCCTTGTAGCTCTATTACACAATCGTCTGGTAATGTGTTTAATATTAAAGGAAGCATATATTCCCATGTACGCATACCATAGTAATTGTTGTAACGAGGCAGTGTGTACATGAAGGAGGTTGCTATGCTCGTATTATTTTCCTCTTACGTTCCAATTACCCTTTTTCATTCTACATTCAACAATGATATTATAACATACAACTATTATTATAATAACTGAGTAACCATGATAAAAACCTTTGATTATAGAAGTAAGTTGACAAAAGAACCCTAATAAAGTTCAAACTTTAAAAAAATCAATGAACTATGGTCGAATGTCGACCAGTGGGCGGCGCCCACTAGTATCTATTAATACGTGAAGCCTAAACTTTGTATCCCTTTTTTACGGAATTGGGCATAGTTTATATGGAGGAGAAGTGCAGAAATCTATTTATTTTATATAAAATGCATTAGAAGTACATTTAATTAATTAAAATATGCATTACTCACACTCCTGCTTCAATTTTACACAACATATACACACTTGTAAATAAAAAAGACATTTTGACATCTGTCAATAAAGGACTTCAAAAAAGGTTGTGAAGGAGGTTGCTATGCTCGACTGTATGTATTATTTTACTCTTACGTTCCAATTACCCTTTTTCATTCTTCATTCAACAATGATATTATAACATACAACTATTATTATAATAACTGAGTAACCATGATAAAAACTTTTGATTATAGAAGTAAGTTGACAAAAGAAGCCTAATAAAGTTCAAACTTTAAAAAACCAATGAACTATGGTCGAATGTCGACCACTGGGCGCCCACTAGTATTATTGAATTATGTATATTGAACTCTAAGATTAAGTTTAATGGATGATAACAAATTTGACATTGCCCCAGCCGGAGGTAATCACTTCTTGGATAAGAAAAGCAATCTATGCAGATTTTCTTTTCATTTCCTGTACTTTCATATCCTCCTACTACATTTAAAACAATCACATATGTTTAAGCAACTAATAAATACATTTGGTCACTTATATTAGTAATAAAAAATGTAACAATGTCTCAATACCATACCTTTTAAGCGTTAATGGCTAGGTTCAATTTCCAGGTAATAAAATAAGAACGTAAACCTGACAAGTTTTATAGCGTGTCCATAGGTTGAACGTTTTAACGAGTTTTCCTCTAAAACAGCACTTTTCATATATCTAATGTACACGTTACATGTTACAGTAGATGGCGTTCGTATCGTAGTTACAAATGTTTTTGAAAAAGCGTTTCTGTAATGTACACACCCACTTACAATTTTACATTTCTTTAATAAATTTTTAAAAAGCGCGTGCTGAGCCGCGGGTATCAGCTAGTTCTTAATATATGTATAAACGATAAAGTTCGGCAGTAGATATTAAACAATACAGAAATATAGTAAATCGGTTGACAAACAGAGTAGAAAACCGTACTGATCTGTTTTATCTTTTATTTATAAATAGAAGATTAGAATACTTACCAGACTTTGGCAACGTTGAGGTGCGTTTTATAAACTGGAGACGTGTAGACTGATTTATGGATTATATGAAAGTGTTAACATTGTAAATGTTTAATTCTCGAATTACTTGAATTCTTTACTCATCATGCAGTTGCAGTTCAGTGCATTGATTTATTTTCTCATTTGTATAATGTACGTAATTAAATGTAACACTTTGTATAAACCAAACAATGATAGCCTACAATATTTCTTGGTCAGTTTAATATTGTAATAAATAAAAAAAAAAACATATAATATCATAAAGGAGGAGGAGGAGGAGCGAGGGAAATCACAGATACGTTGCCGGCCCTTAAGAAAGGAATATGCTCGTTTCTGGAAAGATTGCAAATTGTAATAGTCCAGAAACGTTGCCGCTGGGAGTTAATTCCAGAGAACTATTGGTCTATAAATTATCGTTTGAATTTTGTTTATTGTGCAAAGTACAAATTACCTCTTAATCGCAAGTAGCAATCAGAGAAAGTAATTTTATGTGCATGTGTGGAAGTATAAATTAAGGTCTTAGAACAATTTTTATAGCTCTCCTCATCGTCGATGCAACAACCAAATCGTAAATTAACTGAACTGAAAATCTGGAGCTACGTTAAGCGCTTTCAAGTGGAGTACAGTGCCCGTTGGAGTACAAATTGGACCACTTGAAAGCTATATCCATAGATAACAACGATTGTATCCAAATCTCGGCCATTCCCGTCTCCCAATTTGGTTTGGTACGAGTGTGCGCGGTTGCTCGCGGACATGCGCGTGCGCCTATTAATACCACGTGGTGGAGCGCGACTCCGCCCCCTCCCCCCGCACCGGCCCGTACCGTCCCGCATTTATCCCGCATTATAAATATAGATTGAGGGAATCCATTGCGAATTGTACGTAGGCATCACTGCTCTATTGATGACCGCGTACATGCGTGAGTCAACTCGGCTGAACTGTAAATAGTTGACGGATCCAACCGGTAAGTATGATCCGGTCGCGATCGCGTGTTGCTGGATTATGTAGCACGGTTGTAAAATATATCATATATATTAATACGTGAAGCCTAAACTTTGTACCCCTTTTTAACGGGATTGAGCGAACGGATGAACGTGAAATTTGTCATAGGTAAAGTTTATGTGGAGGAGAAGTGCAGAAAGCTATTTATTTTATATACAATGCATTAGAAGTACATTAAATTAATTAAAATATGCATTACTCACACTACTGCTTCAATTTTACACAACATATACACACATGTAAATGAAAAAGACATTTTGACATCTGTCAATAAAGAACTTCAAAAAAGGTTGTGAAGGAGGTTGGTATGCTCGACTGTATGTATTATTTTACTCTTACGTTCCAATTATCCTTTTTCATTCTACATTCAACAATGATATTATACCATACAACTATTATTATAATAACTGAGTAACTATGATAAAAACTTTTGATTATAGAAGTAAGTTGACAAAAGAAGCCTAATAAAGTTCAAACTTTAAAAAATCAAACTATGGTCGAATGTCGACCACTGGGCGCCCACTAGTATTATTGAATTATGTATATTGAACTCTAAGATTAAGTTTAATGGATGATAACAAATTTGACATTGCCCCAGCCGGAGGTAATCACTTCTTGGATAAGAAAAGCAATCTATGCAGATTTTCTTTTCATTTCCTGTACTTTCATATCCTCCTACTACATTTAAAACAATCACATATGTTTAAGCAACTAATAAATACATTTGGTCACTTATATTAGTAATAAAAAATGTAACAATGTCTCAATACCATACCTTTTAAGCGTTAATGGCTAGGTTCAATTTCCAGGTAATAAAATAAGAACGTAAACCTGACAAGTTTTATAGCGTGTCCATAGGTTGAACGTTTTAACGAGTTTTCCTCTAAAACAGCACTTTTACGTTGTTCTAACTTTATTTACTATGTTTCTGTGATTGGTATGCAAACACTTTTTTATTTTCAATATCATTATATAGTATAAAACAAAGTCCTCTGCCACATCTGTCTGTCTGTTTGCGTTAAACTCAAAAAATATAGAATGGATTTTCATGTGGTATTCAGCAATAGATAAAGTGATTCATGAGGAAGGTTTAGGTACATAATTTGTCAAAGTTATTTTTAATTATCAGGACGCGACAACGTCCGTCGGGCCCGCTAGTTTATGTATATAAATACAATTGAAATGTTTATCCAGAGTAATCTTTGAAATCGGAATCGATTTTGATGACAATTTTACTGGCTGATAGAGGATCTCTCAGATTATTATCTAGGTTATCATTACGGTTTTTCATAGATACTAAGCAGTATTAAGGTAATTTTAACTTGGTAAATGTTTGTAGGGATTGAGAAGTAATACAAAATAACAATTAAGAAATTAAAGAATACCTACAAGAAAATCAGATAAATTACGTAATTCCGATAAAATAACAAAAACAAAGAAAAAGGAATTCGCGAGCACAATTTAATAAAATAATAAATGAAATATATCGTCCTTAATTGTGCGAACTTAATTGATATTAGAAATATAGATATTAATACTATCAGTATAGAATATAAGATAAAAATCCAGTTAGACTTTAACTGTCAATGAAAACAATACTGACAAGAATTTAATCTTTTTAAAACCATAGCTTTCCTACAGATTAACTCAAAAATTATCACAATAAATATAACACTACGGCGAATATTTAAAAAAATAACTCAATGCTTCAAAGGGATTCTATCCTTATTTATATTATCAAGTAAACATTTTCCCAACTTCGTGAAATATAAATTAATGACGAAAAAGGTCGGAGCACCTTCGGGGCTTAACCTGGAGGGTGCCTGTATAAATGGTTGAGAATTATTTTACGAACTTAATGAAATACACTCATCTACACAGAATAATTTACCAGGCGTATTTTTTTATACTAGTGGGCGCCCAGTGGTCGACATTCAACCATATTTCATTGATTTTTTAAAGTTGAATGTAGAATGAATAAGGGTAATTGGAACGTAAGAGTAAAATAATACATACAGCCGAGCATAGCAACCTCCTTCCTTCACAACCTTTTTTGAAGTCCTTTATCGACAGATGTCAAAATGTCTTAACATAATTTAAATGTATAAAAGTTATATATTGTTTCTTTTTTGTACTGAATATGAAATATTTAATAGAGACATCAAGAACAGTATACAAATAGATCTCTTGTGAGGCTTCTGTCATAATTTTCGCACTGAAAAAGAATACCTAAGCTTATTAGCTTTCCTCGGCTTGAAGGAGGTTGCTATGCTCGACTGTATGTATTATTTTACTCTTACGTTCCAATTACCCTTTTTCATTCTACATTCAACAATGATATTATAACATACAACTATTATTATAATAACTGAGTAACTATGATAAAAACTTTTGATTATAGAAGTAAGTTGACAAAAGAAGCCTAATAAAGTTCAAACTTTAAAAAATCAAACTATGGTCGAATGTCGACCACTGGGCGCCCACTAGTATTATTGAATTATGTATATTGAACTCTAAGATTAAGTTTAATGGATGATAACAAATTTGACATTGCCCCAGCCGGAGGTAATCACTTCTTGGATAAGAAAAGCAATCTATGCAGATTTTCTTTTCATTTCCTGTACTTTCATATCCTCCTACTACATTTAAAACAATCACATATGTTTAAGCAACTAATAAATACATTTGGTCACTTATATTAGTAATAAAAAATGTAACAATGTCTCAATACCATACCTTTTAAGCGTTAATGGCTAGGTTCAATTTCCAGGTAATAAAATAAGAACGTAAACCTGACAAGTTTTATAGCGTGTCCATAGGTTGAACGTTTTAACGAGTTTTCCTCTAAAACAGCACTTTTACGTTGTTCTAACTTTATTTACTATGTTTATGTGATTGGTATGCAAACACTTTTTATTTTCAATATCATTATATGGTA
Organism: Antheraea pernyi; assembly: GCA_015888305.1. NCBI lineage: Eukaryota > Metazoa > Arthropoda > Insecta > Lepidoptera > Saturniidae > Antheraea > Antheraea pernyi. The sequence goes on along the minus strand of MU159928.1, from coordinate 84,323 downwards.
TAAAACAAAGTCCTCTGCCACATCTGTCTGTCTGTTTGCGTTAAACTCAAAAAATATAGAATGGATTTTCATGTGGTATTCAGCAATAGATAAAGTGATTCATGAGGAAGGTTTAGGTACATAATTTGTCAAAGTTATTTTTAATTATCAGGACGCGACAACGTCCGTCGGGCCCGCTAGTTTATGTATATAAATACAATTGAAATGTTTATCCAGAGTAATCTTTGAAATCGGAATCGATTTTGATGACAATTTTACTGGCTGATAGAGGATCTCTCAGATTATTATCTAGGTTATCATTGCGGTTTTTCATAGATACTAAGCAGTATTAAGGTAATTTTAACTTGGTAAATGTTTGTAGGGATTGAGAAGTAATACAAAATAACAATTAAGAAATTAAAGAATACCTACAAGAAAATCAGATAAATTACGTAATTCCGATAAAATAACAAAAACAAAGAAAAAGGAATTCGCGAGCACAATTTAATAAAATAATAAATGAAATATATCGTCCTTAATTGTGCGAACTTAATTGATATTAGAAATATATATATTAATACTATCAGTATAGGATATAAGATAAAAATCCAGTTAGACTTTAACTGTCAATGAAAACAATACTGACAAGAATTTAATCTTTTTAAAACCATAGCTTTCCTACAGATTAACTCAAAAATTATCACAATAAATATTTGCCGCTGGGAGTTAATTCCAGAGAACTATTGGTCTATAAATTATCGTTTGAATTTTGTTTATTGTGCAAAGTACAAATTACCTCTTCATCGCAAGTAGCAATCAGAGAAAGTAATTTTATGTGCATGCGTGGAAGTATAAATTAAGGTCTTAGAACAATTTTTATAGCTCTCCTCATCGTCGATGCAACAACCAAATCGTAAATTAACTGAACTGAAAATCTGGAGCTACGTTAAGCGCTTTCAAGTGGAGTACAGTGCCCGTTGGAGTACAAATTGGACCACTTGAAAGCTATATCCATAGATAACAACGATTGTATCCAAATCTCGGCCATTCCCGTCTCCCAATTTGGTTTGGTACGAGTGTGCGCGGTTGCTCGCGGACATGCGCGTGCGCCTATTAATACCACGTGGTGGAGCGCGACTCCGCCCCCTCCCCCCGCACCGGCCCGTACCGTCCCGCATTTATCCCGCATTATAAATATAGATTGAGGGAATCCATTGCGAATTGTACGTAGGCATCACGGCTCTATTGATGACCGCGTACATGCGTGAGTCAACTCGGCTGAACTGTAAATAGTTGACGGATCCAACTGGTAAGTATGATCCGGTCGCGATCGCGTGTTGCTGGATTATGTAGCACGGTTGTAAAATATATCATATATATTAATACGTGAAGCCTAAACTTTGTACCCCTTTTTAACGGGATTGAGCGAACGGATGAACGTGAAATTTGTCATAGGTAAAGTTTATGTGGAGGAGAAGTGCAGAAAGCTATTTATTTTATATACAATGCATTAGAAGTACATTAAATTAATTAAAATATGCATTACTCACACTACTGCTTCAATTTTACACAACATATACACACATGTAAATGAAAAAGACATTTTGACATCTGTCAATAAAGAACTTCAAAAAAGGTTGTGAAGGAGGTTGCTATGCTCGACTGTATAAGTTGGGTCATAACTTAGTAACTGTACAAATATCTCAATTTAAAGTCAGTTCAGCAATAGAAAATCGTCCAGCTAGGAGTGAAATGTGAAAATAATTAGTCTGCGAACAATAACAACTGAATTGTTGAATAAGAACCGTCGTCTGGAGTAACAAGTTGCCAACGACATGTCGCAACCCAATTTTATAACCCGTTAATAAAACGCAATTTCATACAGGGTTCGCTTTTGATATTGTACGCTTAACGTAGAAGCAGTATTTTATGTCTGCGCTCTAGATTTAAGAGCAGAGGTCGTATACCATAATAAAGCGATAAATTATTTCAGTTTAAATTTAATTTGACAGGCAGTGTTAAATCGTGTATCGCTTGCGAAAGCCTCCATTCAAGCGTATAGTAATTATATTGATGGACGTATATAATAAAATATAATTTGTAACTTTATGTAATGTCGCCATTTATGAAATAATTTCTATATGTTTTGTGTTCGTATTAATTGATATTGTATAACTTCTATATAATTAAATCCAATAATTTTTAGGTCATTTCTGAAATTTTAGTCGTTCATATATTAAAAGACTCTACAATCCGTTGGAAAACGTTTCATAATGCTGATGTGAATTTGAAGATAAATACGCATTTTCTTAATTCGGTAATTGCTATATAGTCTAGCAATGGCTGTTGCTGACGTTTTAGTGACTCGTGACTCGGGCCGCGTGGAACGTAATTAAAAAATGTTGATTAACAAAATCATCTCAATACATTAAGTCCATTTACTTATCTATTTTTCTCTCGCACTTAACTCGCGTTGTCATTAAAGTTACAATAACTTTTGATAGAGTGGACCGACTTTAACGTGACTAAGACAAAATGTTACTAGAGGGTGTGTTTTATGTTTTTATTCTAAACGTAGTACTTTAGCAGAGGTGCGTGCTCAATCAAATAGATAGACAGACAGAGAGACGTTTCTGAAAATGATTGAAATGTATTTTATTACATATTCCAAGACCGTGCAACATTTTTTTTCCCAAAAAACTGGAAACACCTTAGATTTACATTCTTATTATGTTATATGTGTGTAAGATACATATTTGTACTTTTTATATATATTTTATATATAACACTACGGCGAATATTTAAAAAAATAACTCAATGCTTCAAAAGGATTTTATCCTTATTTATATTATCAAGTAAACATTTTCCCAACTTCGTGAAATATAAATTAATGACGAAAAAGGTCGGAGCACCTTCGGGGCTTAACCTGGAGGGTGCCTGTATAAATGGTTGAGAATTATTTTACGAACTTAATGAAATACACTCATCTACACAGAATAATTTACAGTGCGCGGTTGCTCGCGGACATGCGCGTGCGCCTATTAATACCACGTGGTGGAGCGCGACTCCGCCCCCTCCCCCCGCACCGGCCCGTACCGTCCCGCATTTATCCCGCATTATAAATATAGATTGAGGGAATCCATTGCGAATTGTACGTAGGCATCACGGCTCTATTGATGACCGCGTACATGCGTGAGTCAACTCGGCTGAACTGTAAATAGTTGACGGATCCAACCGGTAAGTATGATCCGGTCGCGATCGCGTGTTGCTGGATTATGTAGCACGGTTGTAAAATATATCATATATATTAATACGTGAAGCTTAAACTTTGTACCCCTTTTTAACCTGGTAAGTATGATCCGGTCGCGATCGCGTGTTGCTGGATTATGTAGCACGGTTGTAAAATATATCATATATATTAATACGTGAAGCTTAAACTTTGTACCCCTTTTTAACGGGATTGAGCGAACGGATGAACGTGAAATTTGTCATAGGTAAAGTTTATGTGGAGGAGAAGTGCAGAAAGCTATTTATTTTATATACAATGCATTAGAAGTACATTAAATTAATTAAAATATGCATTACTCACACTACTGCTTCAATTTTACACAACATATACACACATGTAAATGAAAAAGACATTTTGACATCTGTCAATAAAGAACTTCAAAAAAGGTTGTGAAGGAGGTTGGTATGCTCGACTGTATGTATTATTTAAGTAAGTTGACAAAAGAAGCCTAATAAAGTTCAAACTTTAAAAAACCAATGAACTATGGTCGAATGTCGACCACTGGGCGCCCACTAGTATTATTGAATTATGTATATTGAACTCTAAGATTAAGTTTAATGGATGATAACAAATTTGACATTGCCCCAGCCGGAGGTAATCACTTCTTGGATAAGAAAAGCAATCTATGCATATTTTCTTTTCATTTCCTGTACTTTCATATCCTCCTACTACATTTAAAACAATCACATACGTTTAAGCAATTAATAAATACATTTGGTCACTTATATTAGTAATAAAAAATGTAACAATGTCTCAATACCATACCTTTTAAGCGTTAATGGCTAGGTTCAATTTCCAGGTAATAAAATAAGAACGTAAACCTGACAAGTTTTATAGCGTGTCCATAGGTTGAACGTTTTAACGAGTTTTCCTCTAAAACAGCACTTTTACGTTGTTCTAACTTTATTTACTATGTTTATGTGATTGGTATGCAAACACTTTTTATTTTCAATATCATTATATGGTATAAAACAAAGTCCTCTGCCACATCTGTCTGTCTGTTTGCGTTAAACTCAAAAAATATAGAATGGATTTTCATGTGGTATTCAGCAATAGATAAAGTGATTCATGAGGAAGGTTTAGGTACATAATTTGTCAAAGTTATTTTTAATTATCAGGACGCGACAACGTCCGTCGGGCCCGCTAGTTTATGTATATAAATACAATTGAAATGTTTATCCAGAGTAATCTTTGAAATCGGAATCGATTTTGATGACAATTTTACTGGCTGATAGAGGATCTCTCAGATTATTATCTAGGTTATCATTGCGGTTTTTCATAGATACTAAGCAGTATTAAGGTAATTTTAACTTGGTAAATGTTTGTAGGGATTGAGAAGTAATACAAAATAACAATTAAGAAATTAAAGAATACCTACAAGAAAATCAGATAAATTACGTAATTCCGACAAAATAACAAAAACAAAGAAAAAGGAATTCGCGAGCACAATTTAATAAAATAATAAATGAAATATATCGTCCTTAATTGTGCGAATTTAATTGATATTAGAAATATAGATATTAATACTATCAGTATAGAATATAAGATAAAAATCCAGTATCACGATAAATATAACAACACTACGGCGAATATTTAAAAAAATAACTCAATGCTTCAAAAGGATTTTATCCTTATTTATATTATCAAGTAAACATTTTCCCAACTTCGTGAAATATAAATTAATGACGAAAAAGGTCGGAGCACCTTCGGGGCTTAACCTGGAGGGTGCCTGTATAAATGGTTGAGAATTACTTTACGAACATAATGAAATACACTCATCTACACAGAATAATTTACCAGGCGTATTTTTTTATACTAGTGGGCGCCCAGTGGTCGACATTCAACCATATTTCATTGATTTTTTAAAGTTGAATGTAGAATGAATAAGGGTAATTGGAACGTAAGAGTAAAACAATACATACAGCCGAGCATAGCAACCTCCTTCACAACCTTTTTTGAAGTTCTTTATCGACAGATGTCAAAATGTCTTTTTTATTTACTTGTGTGTATATGTTGTGTAAAATTGAAGCAGTAATGTGAGTAATGCATATTTTAATTAATTTAATGTACTTCTAATGCATTTTATATAAAATAAATAGCTTTCTGCACTTCTCCTCCATATAAACTTTAACTATGCCCAGTTTCACGTTCATCCATTAGTAGTCCGGTGAAGCTGTTAAGACCTTGATAGGTCAATAGCGTAGTCAGTTCGAAAAAAAAAAAGAAAATCGTTCATCCATTCGCGCATTTCTCTCAAAAAGGGATACAAAGTTTGGGCTTCACGTATTAATATAATAATGATGATGATGATATATTTCGACATGAAAATTGTAGACACGAAATTCAAACTGTATAACAACAATATATAACAATAATAAAAAATCAAAACTAAACAACGACAATACTAAAACTTTATTGAAGTGCAAACTTCTTTAGGCGCGTTGAGTGGTATTTTTGGTAGGAGATAAATTAATAATTACGGATCATGACATGCTACGTAAGCGTGACCGGCAGTAATGCGCGTGCGCGGCTTACGTCAGACTAGCGACGCTTTTTATAGGGGCCTGTACACTGTACATGTAATATTGATGTTTTTCAGCTCATCATACGTTTGATTTGTGAATAGACTTTATAAAAAGGTATAGTATAGTATGTATAGTCCTGTAGGTGGTATAGCCACGCTGAATCTATTATTGGTTTCAGCATGAATGGGTCGGCTCGCCCAGGGTACTACCACCCTCTCACAGAAAACCGACGTGAAGTAACAGAGTTTGCATTGTTGCGTTTTGTTCGGTCAGTGAGAGCGCCGTTTACCCACCTACCCTCCCCCTAACCCTCCACTCTCCATCTCTCCACCTACCCCACCCCTTCTCCCCCAAACAGGCTGGCAACGCACTTGCGACTCCCTTGGTGTTGCAAGTGTCTATGGACAGTGGTGATCACTTAACATCAGGTGACCCAACTATTCGTTTGCCTCCTATGACATAAAAAAAATAGCATCTATACAATATATATTCCTATATGAGTGTTGGATTTGATCACAGTCCTGCGACTTATAATCACTATGCAAAAAATAATTTTACAGAGATAACGTGTAACTCTTCGTACAGGATTGTATCTGGAGCTCACATTGCATATAGCACATCAACCTTCCGTACGAAAACCTAGGACATCTGTGGACCAAATCACTTACGTTTTTTACAGCATTTTGAATATATGAATGTATTAAGATCTACAGTCTTCGTTAATCTTTCTGGCCGTTTTGAATATAGCCGTAAGTTCGAGCTTGCACATAATATAATCAAGAATTATATACAAAAGAAAGTGAAAATATTATTAAAGGAAACTAAAATTGGCATTTATTTATCCTTAAGATGTCTCGATGTTAATACCTATAATAAATAGAATGCGTATTTACACCTAAATTTGTATTCTGCGCATCTACTCGTATATTTAAAAAAATCGCGAGGACTGTGATCAAATCCAACACTCATATAGGAATATATATTGTATAGCTGCTATTTTTTTTTATGTCATAGGAGGCAAACGAACAGTTGTCTCACCTGATGTTAAGTGATCACCACTGTCCATAGACACTTGCAACACCAAGGGAGTCGCAAGTGCGTTGCCAGAATGAATGGGAGAGGGGGAGTGGGGTAAGGGAGAGGAGGGGGTGGGAGGATAGGTGGGTAAACGCCGCTCTCACTGACCGAACGAAACGCAACAATGCAAACACTGTTACTTCACGTCGGTTTTCTGTGAGAGGGTGGTACTACCCCGGGCGAGCCGACCCATCCATGCTGAAACCAATAATAGCTTCCGCGTGGCTCTACCACCTGCAATACCTATGCCAGGTCACTAATAACGGGTCATACGGTCGTAACACATCGAGCGATATAGCAATAACACAATTATTTTAAGCTTTCATTGAAGGAAAACATTGAACTTTGATACTGTATGAACATTAGGTGAGATTTTGGCAAAATCTATCAAATATAGAAAAAAATGAATTAATTTAGAAAATTGTCTTTTTATTATTACTGTATATTAGTTGTACAAAAAGGTTGTACTTTTTGTAATGAAAAAAATGTAGGCAGTCTATATTGCGAGCCAAAAATAACGAAATAATAACATAATTTAAATGTATAAAAGTTATATATTGTTTCTTTTTTGTACTGAATATGAAATATTTAATAGAGACATCAAGAACAGTATACAAATAGATCTCTTGTGAGGCTTCTGTCATTATTTTCGCACTGAAAAAGAATACCTAAGCTTATTAGCTTTCCTCGGCTTAATGTAATACATTTAAGGTAGAATATATGGAAACAATTACTTTTTCTTTTTATTTACATGATATTGTGATAAAGTTCATTAGTCATTATAAAGAATGTAAGCATTTGTTTAATGTAATTAATTATTAATTTTGTTATTATCGGATTACGCTGACTGAATTATACTTTATACAGTGTGGTTCAGAAAAAACGGCAACCATTGAGTGATTTACAATCAATAAAGATCAGTCTTAATCAGTTTGTAGTGAATCAGGCTACAGAGTGATTAGATTAAATGACTAAAAATTAGGTACTAACTTTTAAAAAGCAGATGTGAGCTTATAAACACACGATAGAAGTGAAAACTTATATATATGCATACACATGCACATATTTAAATATGCACTACATATACATTTTTAAGGTACAGTGTAAGGTGGTAGAGCCACGCTGATGCTAATATTGGTTGCAGCATGAATAGGTCGGCTCACCCAGGGTAGTACCACCCTCTCACAGAAAACCGACGTGAAGTAACAGTGCTTGCATTGTTGCATTTCGTTCGGTCAGTGAGTGCCGGAGACCCACCTCCCCTCCCCTACCGCTTTCCCCTTCCCTTCCTCCCCCCCAACATAGGCTGGCAACGCACTTGCGACTCCCCTCGTGTTGCAAGTGTCTATGGACGGTGGTGATCACTTACATTGTTCGACTCTATCGAATGTATGTATAATTTTGTTAATTTTCGATTAATTACAACAGATAAATAATAATATATAAACTGTGAGAAAATTATATAAAACTGATCATATTATTAATTTTGTAGGTATATTAATAAGTAAGAGTAATACTGAAGACTATAAATTACAATAATGAAATTTCATATTCATTCACGTAAATTTCAGATTTACTCAGTAATTATAACCTCGGTTTAATATAAAAATTTTGAATTGAGAAATTCTATAAAAATATAGCTATAATTTATTATCAACCGTATTTTTGTTCAAATGTTCTCTAGTAGATATATAAATCCTTTAACAAAACTAAATTACGTTTATGCGTGAATAAATTTACAATCAAAGCTATCTGTAGCTAGAAAATTTCATTAGGTCGTCAACACACGAGTTCGCAGACGACTGCATCCAAGATGGCGGGCGCGATCAATGGTTGCCATGGTAACGCGTGGCGACCGCTCAGCTGTCCTGAAATACACTGAAACCGTATTGAAACCAAAACAGAAAGAGATAATACTCCTCTTGCCAAAGTACGGCTTGGAAGAAAGAGAGGAACAACGCGTCGTGAATGTATGAAGGAGATAAAACAAGGATAATCAAATTTCAATTGAATATATAAATACATTTCTTTATTAACTATAGTTATTGTCTGCTAATGGGATTTCATAACTGGTTACACTTGGGATATTCAATTGAAGGGCCTGTTAAATTATCGAACTATCTGTTTATTACCAAAGTAAAGTTAGAGACTATATCTTCTTGGTAATAAACAGATAGTTCGATAATTTAACAGGCCCTTCAATTGAATATCCCAAGTGTAACCAGTTATGAAATCCCATTAGCAGACAATAACTATAGTTAATAAAGAAATGTATTTATATATTCAATTGAAATTTGATTATCCTTGTTTTATCTCCTTCATACATTCACGACGCGTTGTTCCTCTCTTTCTTCCAAGCCGTACTTTGGCAAGAGGAGTATTATCTCTTTCTGTTTTGGTTTCAATACGGTTTCAGTGTATTTCAGGACAGCTGAGCGGTCGCCACGCGTTACCATGGCAACCATTGATCGCGCCCGCCATCTTGGATGCAGTCGTCTGCGAACTCGTGTGTTGACGACCTAATGAAATTTTCTAGCTACAGATAGCTTTGATTGTAAATTTATTCACGCATAAACGTTATTTAGTTTTGTTAAAGGATTTATATATCTACTAGAGACCATTTGAACAAAATTACGGTTGATAATAAATTATAGCTATATTTTTATAGAATTTCTCAATTCAAAAATTTTATATTAAACCGAGGTTATAATTACTGAGTAAATCTGAAATTTACGTGAATGAATATGAAATTTCATTATTGTAATTTATAGTCTTCAGTATTACTCTTACTTATTAATATACCTACAAAATTAATAATATGATCAGTTTTATATAATTTTCTCACAGTTTATATATTATTATTTATCTGTTGTAATTAATCGAAAATTAACAAAATTATACATACATTCGATAGAGTCGAACAGAAACCTTCAGAATGAATTTTTGGCGCGATTTTGGTCTATCATATAGTGAATTTCATATTTTATTCATGATCTTGTATTACTTGACTGTATATTGTGTAAAATTGGTGGTGTTTTATATAATATAGTTTGGCAACCATTGAGTGATTTACAATCAATAAAGATCAGTCTTAATCAGTTTGTAGTGAATCAGGCTACAGAGTGATTAGATTAAATGACTAAAAATTAGGTACTAACTTTTAAAAAGCAGATGTGAGCTTATAAACACACGATAGAAGTGAAAACTTATATATATGCATACACATGCACATATTTAAATATGCACTACATATACATTTTTAAGGTACAGTGTAAGGTGGTAGAGCCACGCTGATGCTAATATTGGTTGCAGCATGAATAGGTCGGCTCACCCAGGGTAGTACCACCCTCTCACAGAAAACCGACGTGAAGTAACAGTGCTTGCATTAAAAACATTAATTTGTTTGTAGAAAAATCATCCCACATTTTTAAAAGCATTGCTTAATAAATATATGAATAATAAATCACGCCATTATGGAATTATCTCTGAAGGGAAAATCGCTGGATTCTAATAAGATGTCATATTAGGGCTGAATTCAGCGACCGGCGATATTGCATGCGAAATCAATAAAAAAACCCCGACCAAGCCTAAATTCTATCAAATCGCTGACGAGCGATTCTATACGCCGAGTGAACGGATAATTTAAAAGATTCTGTGATATCATCCTTACATAGAATAAATTAAATGATAGATGAAACCCTTTTTAGAAAGTATTCGTTTATCATTCTTGAGATTTGATATCTATTAGGAGTATTCATATTTGATACCACAATGTCTGCCACAAATCTTATGAAATAACCTCCATTATATGGTAATTGTGTATGTCTAGATTGCGACGACCATACATAGAGTGTAATACTCGGCATTGTGGCAGACGTATCGCTTTCCAGTATCAGCCGATGTATATGTAATGAAGGCGCCTGTTCCTGATAGACTCGCTACCATTTATATATGTTCATTTACTTTTAAAATGAATTAAAAAAGTTTTTATTCGACTACCAAGTGTGTTTCAAAAACTATAATTTGAACGAGTTTGGGGATGGGGTAGCCATATTTATGCTAAATTGTATGCTTTTGTAACAGTATTATGGCATGATTATACATTTTTTTGTTATGTTGACGTGGAAGCTGCTTTAAATCATCTGAACAAAATACATAAGTTTATGATGGTAATTATTGTATTAAATTACTATTATTTTATCTTTCTTCGCACGCTTTTATTTGATTTTCTAAATCGTTAAAAAAATATTTCTTATTGGTAACTCTAAGAATATAAGATTGTAACCTTAGATGAGTAGTATAAAAAGTAGTTGCCAGAACATAGGTATTTGTCACAGCATCTTGGCTGAACCCTGTTCGGATGAAGCCAAGATGCTGTATGACCTGGTTATGATACCTCATCAGCGACTCTCATGATAGAGCTAAAAAGAGTGGGGAACAATGGGGCTGATATGTTCAGTGGAATAAAAGCCCCTATAAACAACCTACAAAAAAAAAAAAAAAACCTTAATCATGAGAGAATTGCCATGTAAATATTGTCCTCTGTAGTCAATTTTAAAGAAACACAAAATAAACTATTTCTTTCTGTTTTATGATTCAAAAATAAATTAACAGCGTCTTGCAAAGGGGGCGAAAAGCCGCGCAAAGGAATCCATGTGTTATTTCCAGCAAGTGTCTCTTGTTCCGTCTCGTTGCATTCTTAATTTTTTCGTCTGTTAATTTTAACGCCTTTTAATTTACTCAACTGCCGTAATTTCAAAGTATGTGTTATTTCAATTAAAATAAAGTTTGACAACTTTTATAGCGAAAATACGTAGGTTTTCTATAGTTTCAATGTAACATAAATTTAATAAAAAGACCGTATCTATTTTATAATCTGTTCACCCTTAGTGGATAAGAGACTGGCAACTTATGTTCCTTTGAAATAATCTAATTTGATATTATAAAAATAAACATATGTGAATTGGAGTTTTTGGCAGGATCTTGGTCTGTCATGTAGTGGATTTTATTTTTTATTCATAATCTTGTTAATCTTGTGTTACTTGACTCTATATTGTGTAAAATTGGTGATGTTTCATGTAATATAGGTTGTTTATTGTGAATAAGCGAAGTGAATGGAAAATATTACCACGGACCATGAATTCCGAGATGCCACAAAAACTCCATGGAAAGTTCTAACAAGATGGCCACCATCTTGTTAGTTCATTGTAATTATATCAAGAAACTTGTAATATCGATACTCACTTGACAATGGCCGTAATTATCTAATAGATTGGTTGCCAAAAATAAAGTTAAAAAACCCTTCAGAATCATGATTATGACAATAAAATATATTAAAAACATTAATTTGTTTGTAGAAAAATCATCCCACATTTTTAAAAGCATTGCTTAATAAATATATGAATAATAAATCACGCCATTATGGAATTATCTCTGAATATAGTTTGTTTATTGTGCATAAGTGAAGTGAATGGAAAAAAATACCACGGACCATGAATTCTGAGATGCCACAAAAACTCCATGGAAGGTTCTAACAAGATGGCCTTCTTGTTAGTTCATTGTAATTATATCAAGAAACTTGTAATATCGATACTCACTTGACAATGGCCGTAATTATCCAAAAGATTGGTTGCCAACAATAAAGTTAAAAAAACCTTCAGAATCAGGATTATGACCATAAAATATATTAAAAACATTACTTTGTTTGTAGAAAAATAATCCCACATTTTTAAAAAGCATTGCTTAATAAGTATGAATAATAAATCACGCCATTATGGAATTGTCTCTGAAGGGAAAATCGCTGGATTCTAATAAGATGTCATATTAGGGCTGAATTCAGCGACCGGCGATATTGCATGTGAAATCAATAAAAAAACCCCGACCAAGCCTAAATTCTATCAAATCGCTGACGAGCGATTCTATACGCCGAGTGAACGGATAATTTAAAAGATTCTGTGATATCATCCTTACATAGAATAAATTAAATGATAGATGAAACCCTTTTTAGAAAGTATTCGTTTATCATTCTTGAGATTTGATATCTATTAGGAGTATTCATATTTGATACCACAATGTCTGCCACAAATCTTATGAAATAACCTCCATTATATGGTAATTGTGTATGTCTAGATTGCGACGACCATACACAGAGTGTAATACTCGGCATTGTGGCAGACGTATCGCTTTCCAGTATCAGCCGATGTATATGTAATGAAGGCGCCTGTTCCTGATAGACTCGCTACCATTTATATATGTTCATTTACTTTTAAAATGAATTAAAAAAGTTTTTATTCGACTCCCAAGTGTGTTTCAAAAACTATAATTTGAACGAGTTTGGGGATGGGGTAGCCATATTTATGCTAAATTGTATGCTTTTGTAACAGTATTATGGCATGATTATACATTTTTTTGTTATGTTGACGTGGTAGCTGCTTTAAATCATCTGAACAAAATACATAAGTTTATGATGGTAATTATTGTATTAAATTACTATTATTTTATCTTTCTTCGCACGCTTTTATTTGATTTTCTAAATCGTTAAAAAAATATTTCTTATTGGTAACTCTAAGAATATAAGATTGTAACCTTAGCTTTTGTAACAGTATTATGGCATGATTATACATTTTTTTGTTATGTTGACGTGGTAGCTGCTTTAAATCATCTGAACAAAATACATAAGTTTATGATGGTAATTATTGTATTAAATTACTATTATTTTATCTTTCTTCGCACGCCTTTATTTGATTTTCTAAATCGTTAAAAAAGGATTTCTTATTGGTAACTCTAAGAATATAAAATTGTAACCTTAATCATTTGAGAATTGCCATGTAAACTTTGTCCTCTGTAGTCAATTTTAAAGAAACACAAAATAAACTATTTCCTTCTGTTTTATGATTCAAAAATAAATTAACAGCGTCTTGCAAAGGGGGCGAAAAGCCGCGCAAAGGAATCCATGTGTTATTTCCAGCAAGTGTCTCTCGTTCCGTCTCGTTGCATTCTTAATTTTTTCGTCTGTTAATTTTAACGCCTTTTAATTCACTCAACTACCGTAATTTCAAAGTATGTGTTATTTCAATTAGAATAAATTTTGACGACTTTTAAACATAGAGAATATACATAGGTTTTCTATAGTTTCAATGTAACATAAATGTAATAAAAAGACCGTATTTCTTTTATAATCTGTTCACCCTTAGTGGATAAGAGAGTGGCAACTTATGTTTCTTTGAAATAAGCTAATTTGATATTATAAAAATAAACAAATGTCGTAAAGGTTACCCGATTTTATGTCATTTGCAGCGCAAATATGAACATATCCAATATTGGATTTTCATATCGGAAACGTGTGCAAAGGTTATCGAGATCCATTTTAAACAGTTTTAGATTAAGTATTTCGTACCATTTTTATCACTACGTATTATAAAATAGTAAATGGAAAATTATACCACGGACCATGAATTCTGAGATGCCACCAAAAACTCCATGGAAAGTTCTAACAAGACGGCCACCATCTTGTTAGTTAATTGAAATTATAATCAAGAAACTTGTAATATCGATACTCACTTGACAATGGCAGTAATAGTCTACTAAAAGACTGGCTGCCAAAAATGGAATGGAAGAAGCTTTAATACTATTAACTACTCGGCAATGGCAGTAATAATCAAAAAGATTGGTTACCAAAAATAAAGTTAAAAAAAGTGAATTGACAAGTATTCTTTAGAGTTTAGCCGGCATCGAGTAGTGGCAGAAATTATTAAATTAATTGAGGTGAATGTAAAATTACTTTCGAATTTCTGCAATGAGCTTAAATATTTAAATGATTTTATAATTTATCCATAGACTCCACCCGATCCTAGCTAATTAAACACGATTATTAATACAGTATTGCTTAGTAATTTATAACTATTTTTATATGAATTTATGTATTTTACACTTTACGGATTTCGGGGCTGACCACATATAATATAGATGTGCTTATAAACACACCTATTATAACTTTATGACAGATTTTCCATTTAAAGGTAGTTGATCATCGCTACGAAACACTGATTTATAATTTAAGAAAACCTTAATAGTACTTGTCGGATCTTAGGATTAGAAAATAAGCAACAGTAATTTAATCTGTTCGAATCTTCCAATTGTGCAACGTAAACCAAATACTTTATCGTATGCTGTGGATTTATTTACTTTAATATTTTATTATATCAAATTTGTATTGTATTGTATTGTATTAAAATATATTTGTATTTGATATAATAAAATATTAAAGTAAATAAATCCATAGATATATATATATATTTTTTTTAATTTAGCAGGTGTGTACGTGACTCTATATGCTTTCATTTTTATCTATATATACCTGTGTATATAAATATACAAGACAAAATAGTCAAGTACATCCTCTTCTTTACCGATTTAATTTTTTTGATTTACCTTTCATTTTACCACGAAAGAAATTGTAAATTGTTCGTTTTTTATCCTTTAATATAAATTAAATTGATAAATTGAGAAATCAATAAATTACGATCGAATTTCGACGACTACACGATCACTAGTTTAATGTATTAATTTTAAGGCTTTATCAACAGTACATTGCTGGAAGTTCTTTAGTCGGTCAAGGGCATGCTGCGCCAATGCAGTAGTGCTTTAAGTCACGCGATATTAAATCTTAATTTATATGAGAAAGGGTGTGTTTTCAAAAGCATTTTGAGATCCTAAAATTAATTTAATTGCATATTACAGTTACAAAAGGCAGAAAGGAAATGTTGAATATATATTTTATTAATTATACTTTAACTTCGGTTTAAAAAAAGTCCCGTATCCGTTGTAAAAATAAATGTTAACAGGATTTTGTAATATTAAAAACATACATATGTTCAATGAAATAAAAAAAATTGACTATTATTTTCGGTTGGGTTTTCAAATTTTTAGTTAATTTTTAACATCATTATGAAATTCGTAGACCGTAAATAGGAATGTGAGTTTTGAATAAGAATGGTAAATAAAAAATATTTATGTACTTCATTTCCGAAAAATCAATTGTCAACCGTCTGCCGTTATGCACGCCTCACACTAAACTATAATAGCGGCGCGCTATGATGGCTGTTTTGACACATTACAATAGTGACGTGAAATGTCGATTTATTTTAGAAAAACATATATCCATATGCTACTTTGTTTTGCATTAAGCCTTTGCAAGCTGTCAGCTGCAAGATATACTGGTTGATACAAAAAACTAACAGATCAAAAGAAAGCCACTGTAACGAGTTTACTAGTATGTTCAGCTGTTTGAACCCTGGTCATACATCAGCTAATCCGGGAACGCGATACATCTAAGCGTATCTATAACGAAGCTTATTCCCAGTGTATCGTGATTGCAATTGAAGACTCCCAACGCGTGTTTGAATATTGGTCATACACCAGTTACTGCTGAAACGTCATATGTTGAAACGTGTTTTTGACGAAGGTTACATTTTTTGTACTGTGGTGGTAGAGCCACGCTGTAGGTGTAGGCATGAACTGATTGGCTCGCCCGGGTAGTACCAACCTACCTACAGAAAGCCGACGTGAAGTAACAGTGCTTGCATTGTTGCGTTTCGTTCTGTCAGTGAGAGCGCCGGAGGCCCAACGCCCTCCCCTTCCGCCTTCCCTTCCTCTCCCACCCCAACACAGGCTGGTAACGCACTTGAAACACCCCTGGTCTCTATAGACGGTGGTGATCACTCATCAGGTGACCCACCTATTCTTTTGCCTCCTATAATATTTAAAAAAAGTGGTATGGTCCCGTGGGCTACGATCTTGTCATCCTGCCACTCGAGGAAAATCGTGGAAAATATTTAACCTCTAGTTATTTTTGTTGAGGTTATGAAGCTGTTCTATATACGGTTTGGCTGAAAAATCTGCAATCCTCAAATCACAAAGGATGATCTATTTAAAAAATCACGAAACATCAAAATAAAGTGAAGTGTTTGCCTCTATAATATAAATTTCAGCGAAAGTGTTGCTTTAGGGTTCTAATAAAAGCTTATCACAGTTCAGACCCTTTGTGAGAGCCTTGCCTTTCAATTTTGCTTACTTTTTAATTACGCAAAGTTTCAACGGAGTCCTGCCCCTGACAGCATTAATCAAAATATCCACAAAGTTCGATGAAAACGCGGCTGTTTTAAATTATTATACATACGCACGAATTGAATCTCCAACTTTACCTTTATATGGCTAAATTGCGTTTGCTCGTTTTGCTAATGGAATAACATTTTCGCTAGGGTAAGCCTACACTTGCATCGATGTATCGATAAAACAAAACACTATGAATATTTACATCGATATCTATACGTATAATAAGAATCTAAATATAAAGTACATGACTTTTTAGATTTTTGTGGAAAAAAAATTTTCAGGAGTAAATAATAAAATACATTTCAATCATTTTTAGAATTGTCTGTCTGTCTGATGTTTGATGATCACCTACCTAAAATACTACGTTCATGATAAAACCTCACCAAAAAAATCGTAAAGCATAACCCCGAGTAACATTTAGTTTTTCATAAAAATCAGTCTACTCTATAAAAAGTATAAGGTATAATAACTAAGACGACAAAAAAGTGAAACAGAAAACCCAATCTCAACTCTAAGTACGCTGGAGTAGGTTTCATCTAGAAAAAAAAGTGAGTGCGTACAAAGTACACATGTCGGAAGTGAAACTTCTTTGGCGAACTAATTTATAAGTCTTGTTTATATTTATACAAATCTAAAACTTTAGAAAAATAGAAAAAAAAAAGATGAAAAATCTGCATTTACTGCAATTGACGTCACTTCCGTTGCATACCTGCGAGACGTTACATCTGTAAAAATGTTACCCTCATGCGCCTAAAGAAGTTTCACTTCAAAAACTGTTCCCGAGAAATAGGTGAAATCTTTATTAACACGAGTAAGCTACGAGTAAAAACTAGTCCTATATAATATGTTTTAATATATTTATTTAATAAACAGCTCAGTTTTAAAATTAAAAACTGGGGTAGTAGAAGATGTGCATCGTGTATTAACAGAATGTATTCGGTTTCAAACGGGTAGACAGTTACTGATGTCAACTCTCAACTTGGATTTACAAGGTATTGGTATGTTTCTTGCATTATTATCTAAACCTATTGAAGCACTGAATTTATATAAGATGTTGAGTCGTCATTCATGAAGCTATATTCGTTTATATTAGCTTTAATAATGTGTTTTATATAAGTTATTGAGCCTGTAAATTAAGTTAAGGTTACTATGGGGCTGATATAGCCTAAAAGACAATAATAAAAAAAAAATTATAAACAAAATATTTTATTTTATTAATTATAATTAAATTATACTAGCGGGCCCGGCAGACGTTGTCCTGCCCCGATTATTAAAAAAATCCTGGACTAATTATATACCAAAACGTTCCTCATGAATCACTTTATCCACTGGTGAAAACCGCTTGAAAATCCGTTCATTAGTTTTTGAGTTTATCGCGAACAGACAGACAGACAGACGCGGTAGGGGACTTTGTTTTATACTATGTAATGATTTCATAAGTATCGAAGAGAAATACAATTCTCGTACAACAATAAGCACTGTTGCACATACAGATAAAGCGTTAGTGGCAGATCATCTCCTTCAGAACTATAGGTAGTTTATTTATAATATAAACACCCATACACATAAGTTAACACTTTTCACAATGGTTTTAGAATACCTTCATATCCGATCTATTTCAGGTCTAGGCTACGTAGAATACATATTTTTCCATAATACAGTAGGAATCCGGGAACGGGAACGAGGCCTCACACCTGTCATTATTCATTAACTTTGCATAGATATTGAATTTGAAGCCTCGAGTGTTTTTATTTCTCGTTGTTGGTGTTGTTTTACGTAATTCTGATATATTTATTTTAACAGTTGGTTTTTAGAATATCTATAAACTCACTCTATGGTTTGTTGTTGAACATCTTACATTCGTAGTCTTAAGCTAAAACCCCCGATTAGACTTTAGTTTCATCTAGGGAAATCCTATCTGTTATTGGTTATTTAATTTAATTGTCATCTTAAAAAGACT
The DNA here is from genome assembly GCA_015888305.1 of Antheraea pernyi. Classification (NCBI taxonomy): domain Eukaryota; kingdom Metazoa; phylum Arthropoda; class Insecta; order Lepidoptera; family Saturniidae; genus Antheraea; species Antheraea pernyi. The sequence continues at coordinate 65,380 of MU159928.1, read as the reverse complement.
TTGAAGAGGCATAGATAGACCTTTACCGGAATTTGTTCGGTTAGCTTTGAGGGCTAAGTAAGAAAACATTGTGACGTTATTACTGCCAATAATATTTTACATTTGAAGAGTTGATTGCTCAGTGGTTATCGTATTTGGGCGCTGCGTTGATTCTGACGTCTACTGTTCGTTTGTTCCACTTATGGCATAAAAAAAAAATAGAGTTATTCAAATTTTTATCTATTCATGATTACAATGGCGTCAATGTCAAACCTTTCTAAACACAAATGTCATAGAACTTTGACAAAGTTATTCCTATCGAAAGGACTCATGCATTTGAAAAACATCCATTATCATATTTTGTATTTTTGGTCACGTCATCCCTTTACAAAAGGTATGATGGCATTCAAACCCATTAACGTAAAAGATATAAATCATACGCATATTTGTGCATCAACATTAATTTTGTTAGTATATGCAGGTAGACTAGCGGTCCAGGCTGACGTTGTCCTGCCTTGATAATTTAAACAAATCTAAAATTCAACCGAAGCGCCACCTACCGAGTCCAATTGTGAATTTAAACCATTCTTGGATCCACTGGAACACGCACAAAAAATGAAATCAAAATCGGTCCAGTCGTTTAGGAGGACATACACACGTACAGAAGAAATTTATATATAAAGATATATACTCAATTTAGACGAAACGAGACACGTGTTTACGGGCATTATACTGTTGATCCTTCATTACACAATGACACAGGCCTTGTTCATGAACGTTTCCCAACTAGCTCGAGCTGATAACGTGCGTACGACCGATAAGAAGGCAGGTGGAGTGGGAGTCGGGCCGACGGCCTCTATCACTGTATTTATATCAAGAATTGAGCAACTAACCATGTGAATTACGATCGTACACCTGTTACACCTCCACAAGATACTAAAATTGCAATAAGCCCTATTTAATGTCATATAAATGCTCAAATAATAACAACTAAGCCTATAAAAATGTTTACAATAATTCTTATCCTTAGATTTTTAAAAAACAATTTTTAAGCAACAAGTAAGTCCTCTGCCAATATACAGAGACAATATTTACAACTTTACCTTTACATAACAAAAGGCAAAGTTTCTCTCTATCCGTTAGTCTATACTAATACTAACAATAATTGCTAATGCTAATCTATACTAATATTATAAAGAGGTAAAGTTTGTGAGTTTTTGAGGTTGTAGGGGATAATATATGGAACTAGTGGTCCAATTTGAAAAATTATTTCAGTGTTAGATAGATCATTTATCGAGGAAGGATATAGGCTATATGTCATCACGCTAAGACCAATAGGAACGGAGCACCAATGAAGAATGCTTCAAAATCGGGGTATTTTTCCCTCTTGAGAGCTTCCGTTGCGTGTTAGTTCGCCCAAAGTCACAGACGATTTCGCTGGCAGAAGCTAGTGTGCTTATAACTCTAAATGAGTTTATAAAAACCTATCCTCTGTGGAAATCAGATTTTGTGCACTCAAAAGTAACTACGTGACTATAAAGCTTGTCAGAGAGGTTCTCGTTAACCGTTTCTCAAACTGCTGGATCATTGTAACTCTTTGTCCGTAACAGAAACGCCTATGCAACTGTATCACGTACATATATGTACAAAGGTCGCGACAATTAAACTAATGCATTGTCATCTCACCGCCGAGTCAGCGCCCCGCTTACAGAAAGCTTTATATTACACAAATGAAGCATTTCTATCTATACTCATATTATAAAGCCGAAGCGTTTGTTTGCTCTCAGGTTGTTAATCTCAGGACTTACTGGTCCGATTAAAAAAAAAAATTCAGTGTTAGAGAGTTCATTTATCAAGGAAGGCTATATGTATGCTAAGACCAGTAGGAGCGGAGCACCGATAGAGAAAGTTTCAAGATAGGGGTTTTTGACGTTATACTTCTTTTAGCGGGTTAGGGAAAAATGATGAGTAAATTTTTACGATGCACTCACACCGTCACGAAAAACGGACACCCTGACGTTAGCTATAGTCAACATTTTGTTTCTTTGTATTTGTTGTTTGTATTTCTTTGTATTAAAACTTTCAATGTATTAATAATTATAAAACAAAACTCTATATACCTCCACACACTCACACACTCACACCCCACATACCTATACTTGTACCTAGATTTTCGTTAAAGGAAATTTGTTCACTCTCTAATAATAAAAATTGTTATAATTTGTGTACTTCGTAATTGGCGTATTGAATACATAGTATTTTTTTTCTTTATTTTATACACATTGTCAGCTGTGAAGGACCTATATGGAATAAATAAATAAATAAAATAAAATACCTTTTTTCTATTGTTAGTGTCGTTTTTTCTCCAAACGTAGAATAAGGCGAGAGATAAAATTTTTGAAAAGATTTTTATCTTGTTACGCCAAAGAAGTATAACTTCCAATGCGTGTTCATAAGTACACACACGCTTTTTTACACAATGTGTTGACGTGAGGCAAGCCGCGGACAAAGGTTATTATAAGAAACTAATAAGTTCTTACTCCTTGACGTTCTGTACGTTATCGCCATTCCGCCTGTCTAGTTGCTCTGTCTTTTTATGTGTCTATAAACGTTGGTTGTGTCTTTAACTTTGTGACAAACATACGGTCATATTGCAGCCCGTCTCTTTGTCTTTATAGAAAAAAACTAGCTTCAGCTCGCGGCTTCGCTTTAAGATTAGACCTATCCCTGGGGAATAGTAGGTACTTTTTTATTTAAGAAAGGTACAGTATGTCCTTTTCTGTACCCTTAACAATGTATGTAGTATGTACTTATGTATGCAAAATTTCATTATGTTCGATTGAGTAAAGGCGTGAGAGTAACAAGCTAACAAAAAAACATTCAATTTTTTTTATATTAGTAAGGGTGTATATTTTATAACAACTATAACATAGAACTAGGGAACATCTATTTCTGGAGTTATGAGAGTAATCCTGTAGTAATTCTTCGACAGATTGCTTACAAGTGTCTAAGAAAGTATAATATTGTGAACAGCATTATTGTACTCAACTTTTCGTGCGTGGACCTTATTCCGGATATCAATTTCCGTTACTGCTAACATAAAGCACGTCATAAAATATCCCTTCAATTAGTGTCATTTCTATTTAGTAAAACATTTAGCCTATATAGTAAGCCATAACATCAATGATATAAAAATGTAATTAATTCCACGTTTTACGATGTTTCAACTCCTTGATGTCATTAAACTGATGAATTTATACATATTTTTTGTTCATTAATATTACATTCATTCTTACACTGAATTTTAAGTCCTTTTTTATAAATCTAACAAAAACCTCCCGTATAATTAAAGCTAAATAAGTTGTATTGTATGTAAATGAAGACATTAATACGAGTATATCACGTTTCACTCGTCTAATTTCCATTAATGACCATAATTTTTGTGAAATCATTTGATCCCACGGAATCTTTTCGACATTTATTGTATATTTTAACAATCGTCTCAATGAACAACCTAATCATTCTCAGTGATATATGATTTTGTATCATTAATATGCTCTTTTTTGGCGAAACCTCATTTGACAAGCTAACTAATTGCTTCTGTATTCGTAAATCGAGTAACAGCGGCATACAATAAATTTCGTAATAAAATTTAGAAGAATTTAAACGTAAAAAAAATCCTTACATACCATACGAAATCTTATAATATGGTGATAAATGATTTAACTCCCACGATTGACGATTTAGTAGGCCGTTATGTTAATGAGGCAGTTATGGACGACAGATGGGTCTGCCCACTTCCGATTTATCCTTCTTTTGATGCTTACCTGAAATAAAAATGAAAACATTTTATAAAATGTGTACATTTATATGTACATTTTATTGCAGCAAACACATGGATAACACAATAGAGAAAAATAGAGTTACAAAGATGTATATAATATAGAAAAGGAATAAGGAATGGGTAGTCCGGTGAAGCTGTTAAGACCTTGCTAGGTCAATAGCGTAGACAGTTCGAAACAAAAAAGAGTAATGAATGTACGTGAAACATTTATACGTTATAAATTATACCACGGTTTAACTGCAAAGGTGCAGAGACTACTAGAGATTTTACGTTAGTTATAAGGTATAGCGGAGAACACTTAAAATTAAAGTAGAATGTTGCGATACATGTCTTTAAAATTGAAAGATCTAAGGTTACATTTGAAATATCCTATTGTGTACATCAGTCATATTATGTAAATTTTATAATTACAAAAATAGCAAAATTGGAATACGCAATGTAAAAGTGATTAAAATCTATTGTGCAAGAAATTACTACATTCCGATAAAACTTATTTGTAATATTATGGTGAAAACATAGTATATTAAGTTAATTAATACCACGTCAATATTTGTTCGTGATGGATTCTCCATGGAGATGGACACTTCATTTAATTGTTTTCATTCTATCTAGTAGCGTAAGTATAATTGAATTATTTGGTTTACTATTACATCTGGTTAATTATCTAACTAATCGATATATTTCCAGAATGTAGCTGTATTCAGTCAGGACCAAGCAGGAAGTAAGCCCCTGTCGATACTACCGATGCGAAACAGAGAAAATGTTCAGCCAATTGCAGAACTACCACCGCAGATTATCCAACAAATGCTAAATACAATGCAAGTGATCGGTGAACAACCAGACATACAGTCGGGTAATACGGCAGGATCTATTTCCCTGTTACAAGGTGGAAACTTGGCATTACCTCCTTTAAAAATAGTACCTTTACATGTCACATGCCCCCCCAGTCAACAAACGTTAACATTAATGCCGATCCAACATTATAATATGCCATTACAATCACCTAGTCCTCCATTTAATTTTCCTCTTATTGTTGCTTCTGTGGTACCACCCGGGCCAATTCCTCCTCCAATTGTACCATCGTCACCACTTAGTATATTACCATCGATGCCACCGCCTGAACTAGGTTCTGTATATTATCCACCTCTTCCATCACCTAATCTTCCCAGAATAGTGCCATTATTGCAACCGCAAATTCCAATTGATGATTTCCAACAACCCTTATCTTTTCCCGATATCGTTTCACAACCTAGTTTTCAATATTTAAATTATCCACCAGTTTCGACTAGTGACTCATTACGTATAGTTCCTTTATCGCAATCGCAAATACTTCCATTGGATAACTGTTCACCGATTCAAATCTTATCAGATTCACTACCACCATCATTTGTGCAATTGTATGAACAAAATTATCCTTTAGGAATGCAATATGAACCTATTTTAGCTCCCTATATTGAATCAGTGTCTCGGTTACCTGAAGATACGTTCTTTGCAAATATATCTCCAAATGTAAATAATCCTTATCCTCCGTTTTGTCAAGTCACATCTTTACCTCCAGTGCTACCTACTGTACCATCTAATGTACAGTTCGTTTCGGAACGTTCCGCTTACCCCTCAAATCAATTTGTAAACACATTTCAAGCACCAAGTACAAGCGACGTGTGTAATTCACAATTACCTATAACTTTGCAAATAAATATACCTGAGCCTCCAGCACCCATAATATCAATTATTTCTCCTATGCCTCCATATAACAATGCAATGCCTCCGAGTGTCCCTCCTTACGCTATGGGTCCAATCATTATAGAAAAACCAAAATCGAGGTGGAAGAACTGGCTTCCAGCATTTATATTAGCTTTGATTACAAGTAACAGAGGAAATTTTGGCTGTGACAGTGGTGGAGGTTGCTGTTATTGCTGTTGTAGACCTAATACTTCGCCTGAAAATGTTTATATTCCATATCCAATTCCAATTTCGACAAATAATCCAATTATATGTAACAAGAGATCCTCTGGAAAAGGTCGAAGATGCGATAATTGTGATGAGGCAGTAAATTCAGATTAATTAAATGTTGGTATAAACTTTAAAGCAGTTTAATGGATTACCATGAACACATCCAATTATTTTTCATGAAGAAGGGTTTCATGGATTCTCCATTTTACTAAAACTCATCACTAAATTATTGTTATTAAGTTTTATAATGTAATGTAACGCGAACAGAGAATCGGGTACTTGTTATTATTAGTATATTTAATTAATCCAATAAAATACAGTGGCGTTAAATTGTTTTTGTATAAAATGTAATTTCATTGTAATTTTAAATCAATAAACATTATTTCATTAGAATTTCGACTATAATTGTCCCGACCTAATATAATAATAAAATTTACAAATAAAAACGATTTTAAAAATAAAGTCGTCTAAAAACGTCCTTGACCGTGTAGACTTGGATTACTATAAATCTACCAATATCTCAACCATCGTCATGTCCTATTCGATTTGTAGGGTTCCCTGGTATATTTTCGAAATCAAAGGTTCAATAGAAATGAGATTCACTGATTAATAGGACACTCTTGAAAATATCGTGTTTTCAATCAAAAAGGCTTTCAAATTGGTTATGTAAAGTTATTTAGTATTTATATATCGAAATGTAATGTAATAATAATTGTAAATAGATGTAAAAATAGTAAAAAAATAAATGTAATAAAGCAAATTCAAAGCCATTTATTTATAATCAACCTACAAATTTTAAAAGATCTCATGTGAGTATAGGAGAGGTGTCTCGAGACAGATCTCACGACATCTTACCAAGGGGTTATCAAAATCCTCAAAAACACCTCACGCGAATGACCCGTAAAATAATTACTTTCGTGATATTATTACGTACTTACGCTAAAAACGACTGTGACAATATAGACTGGTATAGCTGTAATAAAAAATGAACAAAGGAAAAGATGAAAGAGATCGAGTTTCCTGCCGCCGCTTCTCGATTTCTGGGTTGTTTTTCGAACAGATAGTAGTGACATTTATAAGCACCTTCTCAAAGCCTAAACTGAATAAAGGAGTTTTGATATATATTTCAAAGCCAATAAAGCATTTCAAGGTCTCCGCTAATTTAATATAGGATTCATCATTTTAACATATCAATTAAACGATTAAATAAACTTTCCTTTTCTCAATTTTAATCACTGTCTTGTTACTGAAAATAATATTAGTAGATGTAAGAAAGAAAAAGAAAATATTTATAATATCACACTGAATCCACAAGTGAACTGCCTTATATATTTACATACATACGTAGTCAGCTATATAATTATTACATTGCTAAAATACACATTTCACGTTTACGTGTATCCATAAGTTTCTAATACCCTTCTGGCTAACAGCTAACAGCCATTTGAAAATTTATTGCCAAGCAGTAAGCTCATGTAAGCAGTAAGTATGTTCCGGCAGCTGAATATGTGAATAATTTCTTTTTAGGTTTTTCTTTTATGTTAAGTGATCACCGCCGTCCATAGACACTAGCAACACCAGGGGAGTCGCAAGTGTGTTGCCATCCTGTGTTTGGGGGAGGGGAGGGGAGGGGAGGGTGCCTCCGGCGCTCTCACTGACAGAACGAAACGTAGCAATGGAAATACTTATACTTAACGTCGGTGTTACTGTGGGTTAGGTGATACTAGCCCGAGCGAGCCGACCCATTCATGCTGAAACCACTAAAGCTTCGGCGTGGCTATACCACCTACAAAATCTTTATAGCTATATTGGGCCACATTATCACTTAACAACAGGTGAGATGGTGGCCAAAACCTAAAAATAAAGAAAATAAACGATTAAAAATCTATACATAAATAGGCAATGGGAAAACAATTAAGAACGTCTCTCTCCTGTTTCTCAGCCGATTTTCTTCATTCCTTTTTTGTTTAGTTGCTATTGGCGAGTTTTTGTGTTATTAGAGTTTTAGCTTACCGCTATATCAGCCGTATCGATGATAAGTGGCTTCGAGCTACAGAGGTCCTGATTTATATCAAAATTCTTAAATGTTCCGCACAATTTCAACTATATACTCTGAATAAATGAATAATAAAAATATGAAGAGATAGAGTATTTGTAAGTCCTAATGATCCCTAACTGACATGTAGTGGAATACACAGAGTACAAAGTTACACACATCCCCCAGAGAAATTCTGATTCGGGTCCTCTTAAGCCCAGTTACAACATAGACTATTATTTAAAAAATGAGAAAGGTTAAGTTTTTCCCTTTAACACTCAAACTTGGTCGAATTTCGATCACCAGGGAAGCACTAACTGTAACTAGTCTAACTGGTCTTCTTCTTCTATCTATATATAAATAGAAAGAGACAAACAGTTAAGTACATCTTTCTCCTCTTTTCGCAACCGATTTTCTTTATTTTTGAACCTATACTTCTTTTGGTGCGTTATGGAAAATGATGAGAGTAAATCTATAATCTAATAAATAAAAGCTATAATCAACATTTTGTTTCTTTGTATTAAAACTTTAAATGTATAACGACTTTTACTGTTATCGATAAAAAAAAAATCCTTATTTTCTGTATTGAATCTTGAAAAATTAATGAACTATGATCTATTTCAAGTACTGAACAACCATTCATATAATATATTATTATTCCAAAGTGATATATCAGTTAAGAAACTCTAAATATAATTAAATAAATGAATAGATATATATTTTAAAATAAAACAAAGTAATTGACAAAGATAAGTACTTAATCTATGATAGAAGTAGTATGGCTAGTATTATAACATATACAAAATAACAAAATGATACAATGAATATAAAGAATTAAGTAACCTCAGTATTACGTACACTAGTTTATCATCTTACCAGTAGTAATTATCGTTGACATCTGTACTAGTGTTCAACTTTGTCACAGATGTCAACACCTACCGTATGAATTAAATGCACAAACTTCAATTTATAGAAAAGTACTCGTGCGCTAATTTGTGCAGTTTAAATAGATCCTATTAAGCTACTTCCACCGACATCAATATGCATAATAAACGGTTATTACTAACAGTAGTTAGGTTGCACCATATTTAAGAGTTATCTGTTAATGTAGTATAGACTTGTCAAAACTTCTAATGCAGGTTTGTGAAATCAATTACCTACTCGATGATGGACTAATTAAATATGTATCTACATCCCCTAAATCCTAATTATTGTGGAACAATAATATATAAAAAATCAAAAATATCTTATTTCATTTAGATCTTTGGAAAGCATTTATGAATGTTAAAACCACAGGACTGGAAAATACGAGTGTACATGTTAATGAGGAAAACCAATGAAAGACGGTCTCATGATGTCCCAGTCCGTTAGTGGTATCCGCCACAAAATACGAACCCGTACCGAGCGCTGCGCGTTGTTAAAGACGTCCACGACATATTTTACCGACCTTACCGATGAAATAACGGCAGTGAACGATCAGTACCAGCCTGTCTCTCCAAACAGAGCGTAACCACAGATCACGCCGCCGTGGTCTGGGGATAAATTTCGCTCCCGCACACCAGACTAGGCTACCCTAGGCAGCGGCCCAAGCCTAGGTCCGTTCCCTCGGCGTGGAGCTATTAAGACCTTGCTAGGCCAATAGCGTAGTCAGTTCGAGAGAAAAAAAACTGTGTTATGGTTCCATAACGATACTTTTCGACACTCAAAGTTCAGGATAATTCGCAACGATTCGAATCTATCGACACTGTTTCCGAACGTGTTAAATACTGAACCATCATCGCTTCAAAATTCATATTATGTATAAATCGTAAACAAACCTTAGCAAAACAGCAGTACTATCACAGCATATGTACCAAGACATACACTCTGTAGACAAGAGTGCACACTTTTGTTTACATTATAGTCGGTACATAATTGAACGCTTCGAATTCTATAGCCATACCTGCTGCCGTTTTACTGTTACATAATACGCAAATGGTGTGTAAGTAATGTTTATACCTATTATTTATACTGGTTACCACACGCGACTTCGTCTGCGTTTGTACCTTTATAAAGTATTATATATGGGCAGAACCCTATTTCTTTGTAAGCAGTAAGTATGTAAAAGTAAGTTACTCCTTATAATATCAGCTATCTTAGAGTGAGCATATTAAAATGGATCCAACAGTTTCGGAGATTTGCCGGAAAATACCGACAGATCGGGAAACAATTTCAAAATAACTGTTGTTATAATTATCACATATAGTTTTATATCCATTTGGTCAATTTATTTGTATAAGGTTACTTTTAGTGAATGTAATGTTTACCGAAGGAATAATTTCTAGACATCACTATTATTCAACTAAATTCGATCAATAATTTATATTCGATTGACATGATATTAATCTCGTACTTTCATCTGAATGAGACCTTTACGTATTAACAATGGCAGAAATGTAAAAAACACATACCAAAAATTATAGCCATAGATTTGATTAGAAACGCGACTTCGTCTGCGTTTGTACCTTTATAAAGTATTATATATGGGCAGAACCCTATTTCTTTGTAAGAAGTAAGTATGTAAAAGTAAGTTACTCCTTATAATATCAGCTATCTTACAGTGAGCATATTAAAATGGATCTAACAGTTTCGGAGATTTACCGGAAAAAATAAAGACAGATCAAGAAACATTTTCAAAATAACAGTTGTTATAATTATCACATATAGTTTTATATCCATTTGGTCAATTTATTTGTATAAGATTAGTTTTATTTATACTGGTTACCACACGCGACTTCGTCTGCGTTTGTACCTTTATAAAGTATTATATATGGGCAGAACCCTATTTCTTTGTAAGCAGTAAGTATGTAAAAGTAAGTTACTCCTTATAATATCAGCTATCTTAGAGTGAGCATATTAAAATGGATCCAACAGTTTCGGAGATTTGCCGGAAAATACCGACAGATCGGGAAACAATTTCAAAATAACTGTTGTTATAATTATCACATATAGTTTTATATCCATTTGGTCAATTTATTTGTATAAGGTTACTTTTAGTAGTGAATGTACTGTTTAGCGAAGGAGTCATTTCTAGACATCACTATTATTCAACTAAATTAAATCAATAATTTTATCTTCGACTGACATGATAATTAATCCCGTATTTTCATCTGAATGAGACCTTTACGTATAGACAATGGCAGAAATGTAAAAAACACATACCAAAAATTATAGCCATAGATTTGATTAGAAATGTTATTTATTTTGAACGAAATCTTTATTTGTAGATATAATTTACTAAAATTTCAAAATATTATCGTATTGAAAATCGTTGCTTGCTCAATAAACTTTACCTATTGTTAATTGTATTATTTTATCATTTGTTGCTTAGTGAATGAATTAATTAATAAATAATTGATAGCACTTTTTTTAGTTTGTACACTGGCGAATCAAATGCCACAAGACATTTTTTTCCAGTTAACAGATAACCAGCGGGTGGTTATCGTTATCAAGAATAAAATCGATTTGTAGGTAATGCAAATATAAAAGAAGCAAAAGAATATCAATAAAGTATAAAATATAAATGACTAATTTTATAATATCTTTAAGTCTGGTTTTTGAAACTCATTGTGTACTGTTCGAAATCCCCATTCCCAGCTGAATACCCAACTGTAATATTGTTGCTAATTACGCATCCACATTCGACTTCAGATGTGTCACAAGTGGGCAACAAATTAGATTATTCAAAAATTTCCCATAAAATATTGAAGCTAACTTTATAATAAAATATATGATATTGCTAAAAATGTTACAACATGGCAAACATGTTGTGTGAAGATGATGGTGAAATTTGTAAAGAATTGGACTATAATTTTTTGGAGTTTTTAAATAATTGTATTACCTATTTAATAGCACAATGGCAGAAATGTAAAAAACACATACCAAAAATTATAGCCATAGATTTGATTAGAAATGTTATTTATTTTGAACGAAATCTTTATTTGTAGATATAATTTACTAAAATTTCAAAATATTATCGTATTGAAAATCGTTGCTTGCTCAATAAACTTTACCTATTGCTAATTGTATGATTTTATCATTTGTTGCTTGTTGCTTAGTGAATGAATGAATTAATAAATAATTGATAGCACTTTTTTTAGTTTGTACACTGGCGAATCAAATGCCACAAGACATTTTTTTCCAGTTAACAGATAACCAGCGGGTGGTTATCGTTATCAAGAATAAAATCGATTTGTAGGTAATGCAAATATAAAAGAAGCAAAAGAATATCAATAAAGTATAAAATATAAATGACTAATTTTATAATATCTTTAAGTCTGGTTTTTGAAACTCATTGTGTACTGTTCGAAATCCCCATTCCCAGCTGAATACCCAACTGTAATATTGTTGCTAATTACGCATCCACATTCGACTTCAGATGTGTCACAAGTGGGCAACAAATTAGATTATTCAAAAATTTCCCATAAAATATTGAAGCTAACTTTATAATAAAATATATGATATTGCTAAAAATGTTACAACATGGCAAACATGTTGTGTGAAGATGATGGTGAAATTTGTAAAGAATTGGACTATAATTTTTTGGAGTTTTTAAATAATTGTATTACCTATTTAATAGCTGGTGTCTGCTACCTTGTTCTCTTGATAAGCTTATTAATAGGACCATAAGGCGATATCAAATGTTGATTAATTAAAATGTGATTTTGCAATTTAATATAGTTTAATATGTTCCTAGTTGATGGCGGTACAACATTTTGTTAACGTTAAATTTTACTAAATATTATTATATCACTACATATTATAAAACAAAGTCCTCCGCCGCGTCTATCTGTCTGTTCGCGATAAACTCTAAAAACAACTGAACGGATTTTCATTCGATTTTGATTAATACATAGATTGATTCACCAAGAAGGTTTAGGTGTATAATCTGTCAAGATTTCGTGTAACTTGGTTGAAATATAACGACAATTGTTAGAAGTATCGGGAGAAGTCAAGCAGCTTGGGAGCTGCCTAATCCCTTTGAGATAGAACAAATTAATTGAAATAATAAACGACGCAGACGAAGTTGTGGGTGTCAGCTAGTTATATTGTAAAATTAATTTTAGTTATCCTTTTCGTATAACTAAATTTCAAAAGTAACAAGATTTATACATACACTAGGGGGCCTGGCGGACGCTGCCCTGCCTTGATAATAAAAAATAATCCTTAAAGTCCACCTACCGGATCCAATTGTGAATCTAAATCATTCTCGGATTCACGGGAACACGCACACAAAATTTCATCAAAATCGGTCCAGCCGTTTGGAAGAAGTTCAGTGACATACACACGTACAGAAGAAATTTATATATAAAGATTTATATCCACTTACTAAATTAGTAATATCTTATTCTAAGGTCGAATAAAAAAAGCGTTTCAAATTCGAAATAAATATGCTCCTTCAATTATAGCAAGTAAAACCTATATCGTAATTGTCGATCTTGATAACAAAATTAATTGTCTTGTAACAACGCGTAAAGCGAATTCCTCTTTATCTTTCGATCTGCTTCGTAATACTTGACTAAGATAAGTGTTATGATGTAATCAAATTAAAGTATAAAATGCAACTATTTTAAAACATACGATTACTTTCGTATTCGATGATAAAGATTTATAAATTTGTTCGGAAAAAGTATGAAACTCGCGATAGTTTCCTTCGCTTTTATCACATTATTTATTTCCGTTTCAAAGGTAAAAGAGTATAAAGAATTTTATCTCGAGTGGTCAGTTGAAATGTTGTCTGATAATTTTATCTCATTCTTTATATACCTGTATAAATATATGTGTAACTCGTTTCTCTATAAATTTGAGTATGACACCTTTTTTTTCAAGACAGCTCTTGGTCTATGACTTCTGTCCCGTGACGCAAAACATGTAATTAAAGGACAAAATAATCAGATTTAGCATAATAATTTGTGAATTATATAGGAATAATAAGTCTCGTGTAGGATACCAAAACGTAATATTCATTGCGGCGGCAAAACGGCGATTTCTGAAACCACTACTTCATCAGTGCAGTTTTCCTTTTAACTACAAATGTAATAAAATTAAAAAAAAAGGAATGTAATTGTCCTTAATTATGATTATTTCATTAATTTAATTCCAGGATGGTGTAGTATCAGCCCAGTCAATGATACCTATGTATGGTGGCGGAATGACACCATATTCTTACAACAACAATGATGACGATGACTTCGGTATTATTTTGACATTATTACTTCTAGCGACAAGGAATAGGAATTGCGGCTGCGGCGGGTGCGGCTGCGGCAGTTGCGGCGGTTGCAACTGCTGTAACTATTGCAAATGCGACAACAATAGAAACATTCCTATACCTTTCCCGATCCCGTTCCCAACGAACAACCCTATAATAAGGACTTGCGATTCTGACAACTACGACGATGATGAAGATTACGACGACCAGCCAGAAACTGAGGTTACTGCCAGCGGAGGCAGCGGAGGTACCGGCGGATCGTCTGCAAGTGACCCGACGCAGATTGTAAATCTTGTAACCGATGATAGCACTACCAGCGGTGCTAGTGCAGGTAGCAATTCTACATCTGGCAGTGGAAGTAGTAGTAGCAGTAGTGCCAGTAGTAGTAGCGGTAGTAGTAGTACTAGTGGTAATAACGGTAGAACGAACAAATAGTCAAAGAATTGGGACCTATTAATTTATAAGTAAGGTCTTTGAATTGATTTATATAATATTTATTTGTCTTTATATAGATTATTAGGAGTAGCAGAGTCTGAATGCGAGAAATGGACTGACTGTTTGTATTTTACTTGTTTAATTTAATTTTCAATAAAATAATATTATGATCATTTTGGCTTAAAAAGCTTTATTTTACCCCAATGATTTGTCCGCAAATAATCATAAGTGGAATGTTTTAATTACGAATAAACTATATTTAAAAAAAAACAAGTAGTGTCCGTAAAACACATCGAAAACATTGATCGAACGAATACATTTGTCTTTTAAAATTTATATTTTGAAGAATTACCCTCTAATAAATGTTGTTTGAAAATAATTAAACTATTGCTATAATTGGCCTTCGAAAAGTCTGTGATGCTTCAAACGTAACAAAATAATTTGAAATTTGAAGGGATGAGAGCTCATTAGTTACCGTATTTGGACACCACGTAGGTTCTAGCCATTGGGAATGAGGCTGAACTTTCTAAGCAGGAAAATATAAAGAGACTATAGCATTATAGCAGGGCTATTTTTAAGCTCGCCTAGCTAGATACCGATAGATTGAATTTCTATAGTTAATATCGGGCGTGTTCCGTCAGCTACAGTTGAGAGCCAGTCCCTCTACTGAGGTTGTGATCAAACGTTAAAGCCTATACAGTATAAGAATAGGTTTTAAAAATTAAACATTGATTACAAAGTTACAGTTCAAATCTAAACTACGACTT
Source organism: Antheraea pernyi (assembly GCA_015888305.1). Taxonomy (NCBI): domain Eukaryota; kingdom Metazoa; phylum Arthropoda; class Insecta; order Lepidoptera; family Saturniidae; genus Antheraea; species Antheraea pernyi. The sequence continues at coordinate 50,120 of MU159928.1, read as the reverse complement.
ACAATAAAAAAATTTTTTATGTATATCATCGTAGGCAAACGAATAGGCGGGTCACCTGATGTTAAATGATCATCGCCGTCCATAGACACTAGTAACACCAAGTCGCAAGTGCGTTGCCAACCTGTGTTTGGGGGAAGACATGAGGAGGGATGAGGAGGGAGGGGGAGGGTAAGTGAGCCTCCGGCGCTCTCACTGACCAAACGAAACGCGACAATACAAGCACTGTCACTTCACGCCGGTTTATCAGAGGGTGGTAGTACCCCGGGCGAGCCGACGCATTCATGCTGAAACCAGTATAGCTTCAGCGTGGCTCTACCACTTAGAAACCTACCACTTAAAAGTACGTAGTTCTCATGAGACAAGAAAACCATTCCCAAGATCACGAAGTCGCGGTCACTACTTAGCTTCCATAATATGAACAAGACGCTCTGTAACAAAATACTAAGCAAAGAAAAATATAGAAGTGTAGAAATTCAAATAATCTTATTTCAGTATTCATATGTTCCTTAAGCACTGTTAAAGAACAGAATATAGCTTAAATGATGCTAGTTATACCTATTCGAATTCATCCGCTTGTTGCTTCACTCGGTTAATCTAATTAGAATACTCGTGGGAAGGCAGACAACAAATTCTCGCAGACGTGAAGCTTGTTTATATTTCTGGTAATATTAACGTTTCAATTACCTGTTGACATTTATCTACGCTAATATTATAAAGAGGAAACCATGTACTTTTGTATGTTTATAGCGAATAAACATCTATAGCGTAGGTAACCGCGCGGCTTATTCACGCAATAGAATTTTAGCTCATCGTAATAGGTCGGCATTCAGTTACAATCCACAAATTGATTATGTTCATCAAAACAACATTCAAATTGGGGCAATCAATAAGATTTGTACCAAATGTTATGCCAAAAAATGGAGTGATGAAGTAAATGGTATGTGTTGCGCATCTAGAAAAGTACTTCTTCCTCATACTGAAGAACCACCAGAACCAATAAAAAGCCTTTTTGGCAAATAATCACAGATAATCCGCTCATTTTTGGAAAAATGGCGTGTTTATTATGGCGTGTTTCATTTGGCGTGAGTAATATTTGGCAGATACAGTAAAGAGTAGTAGTTCCTGCTAAGCTATCACGCACCAAAACAGTTGACTTCACCGGGTAGTTTTTTTATCTTATCATTTTGTTAGGTTAGCACAATCATCTACCCTTGAACAGAAGATATTTCTTTCTGTAAGATTTTCGATTCTGGGTTGGATCGTGGGCACAAGATTTTTAAGACTATGATCAGTTTTAGCGAATCCCCAAATGTTTAAAACAATTCTTCACCCGTGCGAAGCCGGGACGAACCGCTAGTATTTAATAAACAGAAAATATTAACAAACAATATAAGTGAAAAATGTCTACTTTAAAGAAATGCACCAGAACGACCTTGACCACAGTTAGGTAACAAAGTAGTCTTAAATTGTCATAAACGTACCAATATTTCCAATCCCTATACATTTCCTGTTCAATTTTGAAGAGTTCCCTTATATATTTTCGAAAACCAATGTTAATTAAATTAATATAAGATGCCTTTGAAAATATACCTTTATAATAAAAAATAATTTTCCAAATATATACTAGTATTATAAAGCAAAAGAGTCTGCCTATTACCAGGAACTATTAGTCCGATTTAAAAAAAATATTTCAGTGTTAGATATCTCGTTTATCGAGTAAGGCTATATATCATAACGCTAAGACCTATAGGAGCGGACTAATCTAGAACACCAATGAAGAATGTTTATAAATCGGGGTCAAGGTGCGTGCTATTCAAATATATTTTCACCTTCTACGTTAACGAAGTCGCGGGCAAAAGCTAGTGGGTTTATAAATGTGAAAGTGCTGAGATAACAAATAACTCAACTGAATTGTAAATCTCATCCTTTTTCAAGTTAAGAATGCATTCAAACCTATTCAAATAATAAAAAAAAAATGTTTACTTATCCTTGCAGTAACAAAATGATAATCTATGTATATTACCTACACGCTAGAGTAGGAAATATCACATATGTAATAAGTCATAAAAATATAAGAATTCTCTAATAAATGCTTTCTCATCCTTTTCAAAATGCACCCACAACTTTTACTAAAATCAACAGAGGAGCAGCGAACTACGCCGCAACGTTATATAGTATTTTGGTCGGACTATTACCAATAATGAATTTAATATATATATAGCAATCATAAATTATACTTCTGCGACTTATATCTCGTATATTAAAATATTTTTCGTTTCGACCATGAAAGTATCAAGTTTGTTTGTTTTAAACAATCCACATTGCGTATTTAGTGGTTCCAGCGTATTGCTAAATTTAAAGACATTTGTGCATATACAGGTATATTTATTTTGGATTTTAAAAAACAATATTTTAGTCTACTCGTCTACGAGAAGTCGTGCTGGCGTAGTGGTTTGATTGATGGAATATTATTTCGATGTCCGCAGGTTCGAACCCCGGCATGTACCAACGAATTTTTCGGAATTTGCGAACATTTACTAATTTAAATTGGTAACACTATCGGCTGACGGTGAAGGAAAACATCGTGAGGAAACCTGAACCTGAGAAATGTTCTATATGTGGGAAAAATATAGAACTGTGAATTTCTCAGAGTTTGAAATCGCCAATACGTCGTGGGCTGGCGTGGTGATTACGCCCATACCTTCCTTCGGGAAGAGGCCTATGACTCTGCAGTGGGTCTCTTACAGGCTGATGATGATTATTATAGTCTAAATCGTAGTGCGATCAATAGTAGATGGAAGTCAAAATCAAATGTAAATGGATGCAGTATTTAACTTTTCAGTATGAAAAATTTGTTAAAACTGGCTGCCAAGCCTTAATCACACGTCTCTTGTAGTACGCCACGGATGAAATTTTACGATTGTAAAAAGATCAATGACCATCGTGGCATTACAGAAGAAACCGTTTCCAGTCATATATGACCAACGTGGCAGTTAAAGTGTGAGCAAAAATCTATATATGTACAAATAGGCGAAGATAAAACAGTTTTACCTTTACTCTTGACAATATTTTTTCTCTTGTTTCTCTCAGCCGACTATCTTTATTATTTTTTGTTTCATGTCTATTGATGATGTCTAGTGTTATGAGTAAAGAAATTTGTAAGCTATAATTTTTTATTATTAAATATTTCATTTTTTCTCTGAACCTCCTACTGATCTCCTAAAAACCTGAGTGCTCACAAGGGGTTGTTATTTGATCATTGCTTCTTTTGAGTAAAATGGAGTATGAATCTTAAACTTGAATATGAATCTTAAACTTATAATTAGTACACAGTCTTGTTGAGAAAAAAAAAGTAATAAAGATCATCGATAATACTTTTGTGGTCTCATTTCTATTCTAATCTAACAAATATTTAATTAAATTTTGGACTTTTGAAATTATACCATCGACTCTATTATTTGTATTTCAATAAATTATAAATTAACGACCCGTACACTCTCACAGCTGACATAAAAGTAAAAAAAAATACAATAACTATATAGTGGCACACTTTTGCCAAAAAACCACACAATCTTGAAACTGTAAATAATAATTTGGTTGAACTTCGATTACTAGTGAAGACAAATACCTATTAAATATGACTAACTCATTATTCTTTTACTAAATATCACAATTCCACAATTGAGTAAAAAAGTTTGAACAGCAGTTAATCTATAACCAACAGTTTGTTATCGGCTTGGGATTTCCTGTTTAAAATATCATAAATATAAAATAACTTTATTATGATATGACGAAATATAGATTTCAATAAATATTCTTTAATAATTCATTAAAATCAATCATTCGTGTCTCAATAATATTTGAATAAGAATGCATTATCGTTACATATCTAATATATCGATTAATTTTTAATATACGAACGTGACTTTACAAGCAAAACACGAGATAAGTCCATTCAAAGTTGATAATTTACATTTAATATTATGTCAGAAATTCAAAGCAGATAATTCATATATAAGGGAAAAAACGATCTGGTAACAGTTTACGAACCAATATGGCGACAGCCACATTACTGGAGATCTTTATTTTATTATTGTATTTAAAGGTAATATTTTAAACAATTATAACTTTTAGTAACATCCAAGATTTGCCTAAAATTTTATTTTTTTAATATAATATTTTATCATAAATATCGACGTGAAAAACTTCGTAATCGAGAGTCATTTATTAAATTGTTTTGCAGGATATACGTGGACAGGGATTGGAACTACAAAAAATTGCCTTAAATATCGTTCCCGGTTTACCTCAACAAACTCTTCCGAAAACACCTTATAATTCCAATTTAATATCAATAACATCCAACGCGCAGCCAAGTAATATAAAAGAAACGAAGATACAACAGCCAGCTTTACTACAACAATCAACCTTACAACAACAACCAACCTTACAACAACAATCTACCTTACAACAACAAGCTCTGCAAAAACAAACATCCTTGCAGCAACAAGCTCTACAGCAGCAAGTACCTATACAACAACAAGTAATACAACAACAGACATTGCAACAACAACAACTACTGCAACAGCAACAAGCCTTGCAGCAGCAACAAACCTTGCAACAACAACAAACCTTACAGCAACAACAAGCCCTGCAACAACAACAAGTTTTACAACAACAAGCTTTGCAGCAACAACAAGCCCTACAACAACAAGTATTACAACAGACATTACAACAACAACAAATAATACAACAACAGAAACAACAAGCGTTTCAACAACAATTACAACAGCAACAGCAAGCTCTACAAGAACAACAGGTTACTCAACAACTTTTCAACTTACAACTACCAAGTCAAATACCAGTTAACATTCAAACACCTACAAGACTTGAACCGGTAAATATACAACAACCATTACAACAAATAAGTGTACCAACCACAACAATACCTACCGCTAACACCCAATATGTGAAATCGCAAAGACCTGAAGTAAACACATTGTCATCGGTAAGTTTAAATTCGCCCGTTCCGCCATCTGTAAGTAGCTCGAACATTGCGTTATCGAATAATATCCCGACAATACAATTTACTGCTTTGAAATTTTTACCAGTTGATCAGAAGTCTCCAGTCTTTCTGAACCAAATAGAGGGCATTTCTTCCGCAACGTTAGCGAAATCTCAATCTCAGTGTACACCACTGCAAATCACACAAAATCAGATACCACAAAATACATTTTCACATCAATTAAGTCCTACCAATATTCATAATCTAATATCTTCACAAAATCAAATAAAACTACCTTCAATTCCAAACCAGGGGCAGTATATTGCAAATCAAAATACACCAATGATAAATAATGTAAAAAATGAACCTGGTTTGATCTCCTTACCAGGACAATCACAAATAACATCTATGCAATTTCGACAGCAATCATCGTCGCCGAATCTATTTACTGTACAAAGTATTCCTTCAATAATAGATCAACCGTCCTTTACCACAATGCAAAACCAACTAATATCGAATGTTCAAACTTACCCAGCAGATAATCAACTTATAACTGTTATAAAGAACCAAGCTGGGCTTATGAATATGCAAGATCAACTGGCAATACTTCCTTTCCAGAATCAACCCGTATTTACCCCGATTCAAGGGCCAATACCACTTTCCCTTATTCTAAATAAGCCAACATTACAAAATCAGCCTATTCTTCCTACATTGCAGAACCATCAGACTTTTTCTTTATCTTCGAACCTGTTAACCGTACCTCAAACTTTTCAAAATCAACCGACCGTTAAGTCCATACCGAGCCAACCAGTGGTTTCATTGCAAAATCCAACATCATTACCATCTGTCCAAGTTCAAACGTTTTCTTTGGGTACACAAGGTCAGCCAACCATTTTTTCTATTTCAAACCCATCTAAAACAACAATTCAAAATCAGCCTGTACATTCTCAGCCAATAATTCTGCCACAGATCCAATCAATCCCATCTGCGATACCTAACCCCCAAATAATAAGCTCATCCCAGTTGCAAGGAACCCCACAAATTCAACCTGTAATTTCAGTATCACCATATCAGCCCTCAATATTACCTATACAAAACTATCCAGCTTATCCTGTTTTTACGCCATATCTATCATCAGACTCTTATATCACTCATCCTGATCCACCAAGTCCTAAATCAAAGTCATCAAGCCTCAAGGCTTTACTTCCCATACTAATAAATATTCTAAAAGAGCGAACAGGTTGTGGTTGTCACGACTATGATTATATGAACAATAGAGACAATCGAGATCCAGTTGTCCATGGAGGTTATTCAAATCAAAAGATCTACGGTCCACGTTCAAACGAGCCATCAGCTTTACCAGCTGTTACTGCAGAAACAGAAGAACTGTTCAGATCCAGTCGTTCCGAGAATTCACCTAAACAAGAGAACATTAAAAACAACGTAATTAGTAATGACAGCGTTGAAGAATCTGAAGAAACAAGCTCAGAATATTTAGATGACGACACCGAGGAATAATATTATAATTAATCTTTTAATAGTATACTTTAATTACGCTATTTATTAACTTATGTAATTTGTTAAATTAAATATTGTTAATATTGTATTTATATTGGCTTTCATTAATTGCGTTGTCTTGATAATTCGTTTTATTACCATACAGCGCAATATTCTAATTAATACTTCAAAGGCTTAAACAACATATGGATTTGCTATATGCACAGTATTGGTCCAAAGATATGAAGAATCCTACATGATTTATACCAAAAATTGGAAATAATTTTACAGGCTTCATTGGAAAATATATATTAAGATAGCATAGGTTAAGGCTTATAAAATATCGTCAAAGAGACGAAGAGATTAGAGTTCAAATAACTACTAAGAGTAGCACGTTTTAAAGATAAACATAAGCAACCGCTAGTAACAGAATTAATACAAAATACATTTCCTATTTACTAAAATAATCACCTAATTAAACATATACCTATGGTCATTTTAACGACGCACTTTCTTTTGTTAATTGTTTATTTCTAAGTAAATAGATGTTTAATTTAATTGTAGAAATAATAAAAACGTGGTATTATTAACTCTTTGTTTCTTCTATTATACATACGTAATTGTGAATTGAAATGTAATGTATTGAAATGTAATGTATAACGTAAATGTATCCATTACTGCCGTCTTAAGTAATAGTCATCCAAGATATGGCTTAAACAAGACCAAGCTGATTTTATATAAAATAGAACTCCGTTACTGAATTTTCGCAATTCTTAATTTATTGTAATCATAATGCTGTCAGTAAGTTAGATTATTTTATTTACTCTTAGAGTTTTTATAACAGTAAGGCGACGTTTAAGTGTATATTTTTGTGTTTTTCAATAATGATTATACGAGGAAAACAGTCTAACTAATGGGTACTTTAAATCAAATAGCTATATCATCCTAAATGAATAAGTTGGAAAGATTGTACATTATTTACATTTGAACGTAATTTTTTTAACATAAGAGGCAAACGAACAGGTGGGTCACCTCATGTTAAGTAATCACCGCCACCCGTAAACACTAGCAACACCAGTGGAGTCGCAAGTGCGTTGCCAGCCTGTTCTAATGGGATGGGGGAAGGAGGGAGCTGAGAGGGAGAGGAGGGGAGGTCGGCCTCCTCGAAACGGAAAAATGCAAGGACTGTTACTTCACGTCGGTTTTTGTGAGATTCATGCCGATCCATTCATGCTGAAACCAGTAATAGCCTCAGCGTAGCTCTAACACCAAATTTTCATTGGTTATGAAACGCAACTCAAATTAAAGGCGTTCGTCGAAATTATATCCATCAAAGGTCCTAATCAAAATGTTAACTGAGGTTTTAAACACCATATTATTTTGTATTTAGAAATACCCTATTCCAAGCACACTGAAACAACTGGACTTTACTCGATTACTTAAGGTCACTTACAAGGTACAATCAATTCATTTTAAAATGTGTGCAGTAGCAGCGTGTCGATCGAGATAGGTTCAAATTCAACAATGAGCCAAAGATTTCGGTGAAAAAAAGTATCGTGATGAGACAATATCATGAATATAGTAATTTTTATAATATTCGTCAGGTCAACTACTACCCGCTAGTTGTAAAGCTGTCCCTAGATATCTTGTTCTAATAGATACAGTCGAGAGTCAGTCACGTTCTAAGCTTGTCTAACATGTTATCTTTTAGACCAGACCATGATTTAATATCTGTTTAATCTATTGTGAAACGCTAAACCCTATAAAGTATTACAATTATATGTAGGTCTAGCTGTGCCCGCGACTCTGTCCGCGTGGAACCTAATGTAAAAAAATTACATAGAATTATCTGAATGTATAAGTCCATTTACATATCTACTTTTCTCTCGTACTTATGTCGCGTCGTCATTCAAATTACAATAATATTTGATAGAGCGAACCGATTTTAATTAAACTAAATGTTACTCAAAGACATGCTTTATGATTTTCATGGTGAGGTTTTATCGTGAAGTCAGTACTTTAGAACGCAGAAAGACAGACAGATATTCCAAGACACTTGCAACAATTTTTTATGTTAAAATATAGACTATATTCCCGGCAAGCGCGAACTTAGAGCTACATTTCGAGAGGCCAAAAAGATTGACGAATACTATCGGTCGCGTCCTAATGGATTGTCTTTTGTTTATTTAATAATGATTTTATTATTACGACTTAACTCATATGAAAAAGCGTAGTCAAATGTTTTTTTTTTATGTAATAGGTGGCAAACGAACAGGTGGGTCACCTGATGTTAAGCGATCACCACCGTCCATGGACACCAACAACACGAGAGGAGTCGCAAGTACGCTTGCCACCCTTTGGGGGAAAGGGTTAGGGGAGGGAGTGGAAGAGGAGCGAGGAGAGGGGAGAGTAGGTGGGCCTCCGGCGCTCTCACTGACCGAACGAAACGCAACAATGCAAACGCCCTGTTACTTCATCTCGGTTTTCTATGAGAGGGTGGTACTCCCCCGGACGAGCCGACCCATTCATGCTGAAACCTGTAATAGTTTAGCCTAAATCTTTTTTGGTATTCCGGTTGCATGTGAATTTTAAAACTACATTCAATATGTTATAATGAATGGGTCTTATACGATTAATATATTGTGAACGATAGTGAAATCTGGAATATACCCCTCTTTGTGCAATCGCCAGAAATTATGTATTTATTATGTAACAGATCTTTATGCAACGTACTAGTTTTTGCCCGTGGTATCGCTTGCGTTAATGTAAATTTGATCTACTTACTCCTCGGTAACAGTACTTTTTTCTATATGATCTTTTCCTGTATCCCCGAGAACGTGTATGCAAATGTAGTAAACATCAGTTGAGTAGTAAAAGTGTGAAACCGTAAGGAACAAACTCATATTCACATTCATGATATTTGTAATGTAAATGTGATTGTTTGTACTTTTTTTTAATTTTGTTTAGAGTTTATATGTAATATATATATTTTTAATAGCATTCGGAATCAAACTGCGGTTACTCAAATGGTTGTAAGGGACAATACGTGCCCTCGTATGGTCCCGTTGGAATTCCCGCACGGCCGCAATGATCGCATTGATAATATTTTACCATTTTGCTTGTTTTATTAACTCGTTAATTAATTGTTAATGAGTAAATAATTTGTCGAAAAGAAGTAAATCGAATTGAGATATATAAACAATTTTGAATAATTTAGCGACAACATTAACAGATGTACTGTATTAAATTGTATTGTTGCTATCCAATTTTGTAGATTTTAATATATAAGACTAATAAATAAACAACTAAAATTCCACCGCAGTGTCACCTACCGGATCCAAATGTGAATCTAAATCATTCTCGGATCCACTGGAACACAAAATTTCATCAAAATCGGTCCAGCCGTTTAGAAGGAGTTCAGTGACATACACACGTACAGAAGAAATATATATAAAAAGATATTAAATAAAATGTACATAAATCATAATGTTTTTAATTATTACATTATTAAAAACGATTATACGAGTCCACCGAGATAGGTAACGCTCTCAAGTAGAAAATCTGTCGCCAAGCACTCCTTGGTGTGTTCTGGCAGCTGCACTTCTCATCACATCGTCACCTGGGGTGTAAGGGGTTTCGAATAACATCATACGATTTGAGACACCCAAGCCAACCTCACCTGCACGTGGTGCACCCTGCTGAATAACGAACAAGGCAATAGCGAAAACGGGATGGTAGGGTTTTATAGCCTGACTGTTCGCAACCACCATGTATATGGCGAAAAAGCCCGTCATATCGATTCGCTTCTACGGGTCGCGTTTCGGGATCAGCCTGTGCATATCCAGCAATAGCCTGCCAAATCCAGCATGACAGTGGCGACCGGCGATGGATAGTGTGTCACTCGGTGGTCGCTATTGTTTTTGGATTGTACTGTGCTTACCATCAGGCATAGTTCAGTCACTTTGCCGTGCTACAATAAAAAAAAACCTAACATCAGATAAGATTGTAGTCAAGTGCCTAAATGTAAAACCTATAATGTATTAAAAAGATGTTTTTCTCATCGTATTTATATTCTTTTTCATTATTAAAGTTTTAAAAAACATCCAACGATCAGAATCTTAAATGAACTCATGTCTTAAAACAATATTAGGGTTAGTTAAGACAATTTAATTTTTTTTATATCTAAAAAGTAAATCTTTACGATAGAGTGAGTTTTATTTTAATTGTTGCATAATGATGTGATAAAAAAGATTTATTAATGATATCTATGACATATTATATCGACCAGAAATAATTCCGTCACTCTATTCTGAATATTACAAAAACTTACGTGACACAAGCTATCATATAATATTATACGTTTATCCGCGATCTGATAAAAGAAAGAAATTTAACATGTTATTTCTAAACATATTACAGCTGTAAGACGTTTGTATAAAAGTGTGGACGTAAAAAATACAAATAAAGTTCGTGCAATGGCGTCAGCGCTATGGATCGGCTGCCTTATACTCTTTGGTAACATAAGTGTAAGAATTTTTATTAAATTATAAATGCTTTCAATAAAGGAAGTGTTAAATGTTGTATTTATTTTATAGGTTGTGATCCAGGCACAGTTTGCGGGCAACTTTGGTCCTTATCCAAATCCACCTTATCCACCACCTTCGTATGGACCACCTCAACAACCTTATCCAATAATCATTAAATCGGACGATAATGATAACAGTTGGAGCCATATTTTGCCATTACTGATTCTTCTACTGTGTGACAACTGGGGTGGATGGGGAGGCGGAGGATGGGGTGGAGGCGGATATGGCGGTAACGGAGGTGGCCGGGGGGGTGGATGTTGCGGCGGATGTTGTTGTGGATGCTGCTGTGGATGTTGCGGTGGTGGAGGCGGAAGCAATAACATACCCATTCCTTACCCTATACCAATACCTGTAAATAATCCAATTATAACATAGACTTAATACTAAATGTGTCTATTATTTTATATTCCTTGTATATCAATACCAGTCTGTAAGAGGCTCACTATTGGGCCAAACGTCTATTCTCGAATAAAGTTACTCCTACTGTGTGAGAACTTAGATGGGTGGAGAAGTTGGGTACGGGGTGGAGACGAATATGGCGATGACGGAGGTGGTCGGGGAGGTGGATGTTGCAGCGCACGTAGTATTGGATGTTGTTGTGGATGTTGCGGTGGTGGAGGTGGAAGGACCAACATATCGATTCCTTCGATAATCCCATTATAACATAGACTTAAAACTAAATGTTTTACTAAATTATTTTATATACCAGTCTGTAAAAGCCTCATTATTGGGCCTAACATTTTTCCCAGAATAACTGTAATTATAACAGCCCACAAAATATCGGTGATTTCAAACTGCGGGACATTCACCCACAGTTATATATATTTCCATACATAAACACTCTACCAAAATTCAAGTTTCATCACAATTATTCGCTTCACTCACCACCAGCCGATAGTGTTACTAATTTGAAAGAACAAATGTAAGGAAATTCTGATAAATTCGTGACTATGGTCTGTGTTCGAACCTACGGACAGCGAATAGATATTCCGTCGGTAAAACTACTCAGCCATCACGACTATAATTTATATAACTTTATATTAACACTATATGACCACATATCGCATGTAACTTTTGTAATACAACAAAGAATTATAAAAGAAAATGCTCACGTATTTTAAAAATAATTGACTAACGAATCGAACAAGTTAGTGCTTGTTATGTTTTGTGTCACATTATTACACATATTACAAAATTATTGCAATAAACTTAAATTACAAGAAATAGCTTTTACGCAACATTCCTTAGCAGTGAACAAAGGTATTAACCGTGTCATATTAAGACTTGATACAATATCACTACTGAATACAATTGGGTACACCAATAGTTGAATACTACGTGCTTATATCCGAAAAGTGGGTAATTACATAACCTTTAATTACCTAGTACTCGAGTTTTGTTTTGAAACACGTGGTATATAAATGATTGACACGGTTTATTTATTCGCGATCGATTCTGTCAAAATGAGTTCCCGGTTAATAATATATACAATAACTTGTTTTATCTTACAGGTACGTGATTATATTGTGATGTTATAAAAATAAATACTTTATTTAATAAGATAGGAAGAGTATGTGTGAATAAAAGTGAAGTAGTGAACAGATTCGACTTGGAAAAAAAAACGATTTTAGGTTATTTAAGGATATGGCTACTAGTAATATTTGTATGCAATTTTTTATGTAAAGTTTTATCATAGTGGTTTATTTACAGACACGTGCAGTGCTTTGTCAATGTAGTGGATACGTAACCCAACCAATTTCGACATACACAACAACACAAGCGTTGCCGTGTAAATCGCCAGCAGGGACTCCTATTATTCAACCCGTTGCTCAATTTATCATACCAGCCATCATAAAACCCTTAATTCAGCCGGATCCTGTAGCCGAAACCCCTGCACCAGCAGTACCGGCGGCACCTAAAGCTCCTGATTATTCGAACTATGGTGGTTTCCCTTTCCCCAGTCCGGGATATCCGGGTGGTATGCCACCTATTATAATCGACGGTTATGATGATGATGATGATGATTATATGCATCATTTATTATATTTCCTGATATTTGCCATGAGAAATAGACGAGGTGGAGGTCGGGGAGGTGGTGGTTATGGATATGGTGGCGGGGATTATGGAGGATATGGTGGTGGATGTGGTGGAGGTTGCGGAGGTGGATGTGGTGGTTGTTGTGGAGGTGGATGGGATGGGGGATGCGGTGGAGGATGTGGTGGAGGGTATGGCGGTGGATGTGGAGGGGGATGCGGAGGTGGATATAACGGAGGGTGTGGAGGGTATGGAGATTATGGCGGTTGTGGAGGAAACGGAGGTGGTTGTGGCGGCTATAGTGGAAGTTGTTACGGTGGAGGCTCTGAAGGTTGCGGCGGTGGTAGGTTTGACAGAGGGTGCGGTGGTGGATGTGGCGGTGGGTACGGTGGTGGATGTGGCGGTGGATACGGTGGAGGATGCGGTGGAGGCTCCAGCGGAGGCTGCGGTGGAGGATGCGGCGGTGGATGTTATAATAGTTGCGGTGGTAATTATGGGGGTGGTTGTCGTGGAAATAATTGCGGCGGTGGTTGCGGTTACGATGAAGGTTGCGGTTATAACAATTGTGGAGGAAACAGGAGTGGTTGCGGTGGCTGTAATGGTAGTGGACCAAATTATATTCCCTATCCTATACCAGTGCCAGTCAATAACGCTGTACCATACGGACAAGGAGGAGGACAAAGTACTTCAACAGATAATTCCGGAGGATGTGGAAGTTGTGATGATAACAAACCTAACGAAATTAACGTAATAATAAAAACAGAGTCCATACCATGTTCATGACAAATTTGAAATACCACCATAATATTGTTTAATTTATAATTATTATTTATTAAGTTACGATTTTATTATAATATTTTTGTACATGAATATTCTTTAGTTGTTGCCCTGAATATAATTATTTAGACATACAATTACTTTTACTTTATTGAACTTGTTTCAAAACACCTGGCTCACTAATCCCCAAGCAAACAACTTGACGTCAGTGGTCGAATGGTTTGACTGATAGAATATCGATTCAATGTCCGCAAATTGACTTCTGATTTTTTGAAGTAAAACTTCTTTAGGTGCGGGTAACTGGACGACAGTGGAAAGGAAGTTACGAATGTTTTTTTATGTCAAAAGCAGGCAAACGAGCAGGTGGGTCACCTGACATTAAGTGATCACCACCGTCCATAGACATTAGCAAAACCAGAGGAGTCGCAAGTGCGTTGCCAGCCTGTGTATGGGCGAGGGGTAGGAAAAGGAGAAAGACGAAGGGAAAGGGGGGAAGGAGGTGGGCCTCCGGCGCTCTCACTGACCGAACAAAATGCAACAACGCAAGCACTGTTACTTCACGTCGGTGTTCTGTAAGAGGGTGGTACTACCTCGGGCGAGCCGACCCATTCATGCTGAAACTAGTAATTGCTACAGCGTGGCTCTACCACCTTCATGTTACGGCTAAATGGCGTCACTTTTTCTTACCATCCGGTTTTTAAATGTTTTTGATTTTGTCAATAAAATAGTTTATAAACAAATCACTCAAAAAATTTTTGATATAAAAATTAAATTGAATAATAATAAAAATCATACAATAGAATTAATTATGTATATACTGGCGCGCGACCATGCTGCCATCTGGTTTCAATGTTAGTAAGTAACAAATTAAATCAAATCTTCATTATCTGTAGTGTCATTTATCGGCTAATTCGGAACTTAAATAACACAGGATATATTATTAGCAACTCTTTATTATAAAGTAAATAAAATATAGAAAAGTACACAAAAAAATAATTAATATAAAATATTCAATTGAATAATAATAAAAATCATACAATTAACAGGAATCTTACATCTATCGCGTGTGACGGTTACACGCACTATTTTTTTTTTAAATACCTCTATATGCTTATTTAAATTGAGTGCAGTAATAGTTACCAGGGAAGGAAAACATCGTGAAGAAATCTGAAACTGCTCTTAAATTAGTGTCTCAAATTTTGGAATCGCCAATACCTCTTGGGTCGGCGTGATCATTATGCCGATAACTTGCCTTAGAGAGACGCTTTGGACCTTTACGGTTGGTACCTTTACCATTGATGTTATTATTATTAGCCACTAAATGAAACCTGTTTTGTTTTAAAATGAAAAGGGCAGATTGTTTCCAATCTTACACACAATAGGTGGTGTCTTAAGAAAATGTATAACGTCATTAATGCAGATAATTGTAACCACAGACTAGTTACACTATAGCATCTACATATTTATTTTCTATATATTCCTATAAAATATTTGATAACAAAATCGCTACATCACTTTAATTAGGAACACCTTTTCAGCACTCAAAAATTTCACAAACAATGGTGGAAAGAATTTAGCGCCTTGACATCACCAGAGCATCCTTATCTATCCATTACTCTAATAATTATGGGCCTAAATGTTCGTTTCAATTCTGGAACTCCGTGACCAAAGCTACACGTTGCTGTGGCCCAGTTATCACGTGTAGAATTTAAATTATGAAATTTACAACGTAGCGCCATCTATGAGATATCTATAACAGGCGGTTCTAGAGTTTTCTGTTAATAAACTAATTTAAAGCGCCATCTATTTGACACTGATGAAACTTGCAATTAATAACAATAATCAACATTGACAATTATGTCAATTGTAGTTTAAAAATATTGAGGATATTAATCGAAATCTAATTAACCTATCTCTCAAGTTGGACCAAACTTTCATGAAGGTCGGTTGAATAGTTTCGTGAACATACATGACACTAGATTTTTATATATTTAAAAACCGGTTTTAGCCTCTGAACGCATTTTCATCGGATGATGAATGACGATGTGGTCTAAGAATTTAAACACTATCAGTGTTATTACAAAAAAGTTAAATACGCGTTGAACCCTGGCTTTAAAAAGGTCTCATATTAAATGCACTGCGGTCGCTGAATGTTCGCCATCTTGCTCTTTTGTCTCGTTTTGGTTACGTTAGGTTAGACTTGCGAAAAATGATAACGCGAACTTGCCTCGGGCGAGCGCGGTGCATTTATTAGGAAACTTTTTTAAACCAAGTATTTAATATGTATTTAACTTTTTTGTAATAACACGGGCTAAGCCTAAAGAGACAGGCTCACAAATGTAGCTGCCGAGACATACCTTCCATATACATAGTTTTTTGGCGACAGATTTTCAATGTAAGAGCGGCAGCTAACCAGGCGTATTTTATTTTATTGTATTTTAATTAATTTAATATATTTCTAATGCATTTTATATAAAAAGTTTTATGCCCTTCTCCATATAAACTTTTACTATGCCAAATGTCACGTTCATCCGTTCGCGCAATTCGCTTAAAAAGGGGTACAAAGTTTTCGCTTCACGTGTTAATATATATATAGATATAGACAAGTGGTGGCCCAGTGGTCGAACTTCGAACATAGAGAAAAAAAATCAGTTTTTTCTATTAATAATAATAAAGCTAATCAATAACAACAAAATAAAAAGAATAAAGAAAATCAGCTGTAAAATAGAAGAGGAACATGCTATTAACTGTTTCCGCATTGCCTATTTATAGATTATTAAAAATATCGAACAAAGAACAATAAAATTATATATGACTATTGCCAGCTGTTTTAAATAATTTAAGCGATCTCAAACGTGCTTCAGAAACATAAAGATATAATTGCGAAACGTTAATCTATTTATACGTAAATAATTTTGATAGTAATAGGAATTGAAGTAACTATAAAAGGTAACGATGATTCAACCCCGGATACTGTTCAATATGGCTCCTATGAAATTAGCCGTTTTCTTTGCTGTGTTGCTTGTCGTTAACGTAAGTTATCCTTAATAGTTTATGTTCGAATTTATTGTTTTTTTTTTTTTAATGATTAATTATTATTGTGCAACATTGTTGAGCGTTAAAATTTTATGAACACAATTTAGTTCACTCGTGATTCGTTGAAACTTATCTTTGTTAACACTACAAATAATACCTTACAAACACAAATTAGATATTACTGAGGTCTTTCAAAGTAATGGCTTGTACCTAAACTACTAATTAAGTAGGAACTTGTTATTATCCAACACGTTCTTTAGTTCCTTATTAATTTGCATGATGCATGTTTATAATTAATGTATATATAATAGGCTGAAAGTTTAGACAGTAGCAATATTTATGGAGAATACTCTGCATTCAATTCTCGTTCTTAATGAATTTAAAAAATAGGTGCTTAATATTTGACCTAATTATGTAGAAAAAAACAAAAATTATATGCAATCCTCTACGCGTATATGTTAAAGCACAGTGTCAATGACCGTCCGGTGATTTCACTTTCACTTGAAAGTGAATGTGGAAACGGCGTGGACAAAACAAAAGGGTTTATTGTCAGTTTTATTATCGAAGGCTATTAACTCCGGGTCGCCCTTTGCAGCTTTCGTTTCTATTTATACTTTTGAAAGTCTTAGAACAAACTTTAACTAAGGTTCTCTTTGTTTTTTATTTATATTTGTTTTGATATTATTATAATATTTTATATGTTAAATGTGACCATGAAGTATTATATCCTAGAATACTGCGGATGTTTAACCTTTCACTTTGTATATTTGACTGTAAAAGGCTGATGGTAGGTTTACTAATTTTCCTTATTAACTCTTTTCAACAATTATGATTTTGAGATCAAATAAACGTAAAAAATGTGATATTTACGACAGAGAATTTGTGGATACAAGGAATGTAGAGATTAACAGTCATTGATAACGTTCACACAAATCGTAGAAATATGAATTCTAACAAAATTCGTAAAATCGCAACTATACATTTTAAGAACAATAGTTTTATCAACTATATTTTTTCAAACAATTGTGTTATTTGCACCAATTAGCTTCGCAAGTAACAAATGTAACAAACAATTGCAGTTCCGTTGGGTGCACAGTCAATACTACGGCTATGGAGGTGGATACTACCCGAGCTACGGTGGATGTGATGATGACAATGACCTAGATGCTATCCTGCCAATTCTTTTAATTGCTTTGTGCGGTCGAGGCGGTCGAGGTGATCGCGGCGGCTATGGTGATTATGGCGGGGGTTATGGAGGAGGTTGTGGAGGTTGCGGAGGTTGTGGAGGTTGCGGAGGTTGTGGAGGTTGCGGAGGTTGCGGCGGTTCTCGAGGCGGATGCAGATGTTAAACAGAAAATCGACGTGAATTACTTGTGCTTCTCTACATTGTTTATTGCCTTTTATTCCATTTACAGTTAACGGTAGGTGAATAAAAAATCCTATTAATTATTAATAACAGCGGGCCCGGCTGACGTTGTCCTGCTCTGATAATAAAAAAAACCTTGATAAATTATATACCTTCCTCATGATTCAATTTGTATACCGGTGAAAACCGCATGAAAATCTGTTCAGTAGTTCTGTTCTTGAGTTTATCGCGGGCAGACAGACAGACAGACTTGGCAGAGGACTTTGTTTTATAATATGCAATCGACTGTTTATATCGACTGTTATAAAAACTCTAGACTTGTTAAGAAAGATATGTAATAAAATTATTTAGTGTTTTAAATTATAAAATTATGTTTATTAGTTAATGTAAAAATATATATTATGCTTCTAAATATTATCTAGAATACAATTAAAAAGTTTACAGCGTTTTATTCAAAATTATTGAAGTTAAACTTCTTATAGGAGGGATTTTAAATTCTGATCTGCAACCTTTTTGTGTGACGAAAAGTAGTGGGGGTAAACACTGTGTTGAGTAGAGTGTTGAAAACACCGGTTCTCGTCCGATCACCGATGTTACTTGGATAGGTGACCGACTGAGAACACCGCGTGACGTTGCCTCTTTGTTTAATTTTTTAAATTAAAACGTTTCACTGTAATGCTAGAGTTTTACTTCTATCGTGTGTGTTTACAACACAACCTGTTTGCTTTTCTTTTATAGATATTAATCAGAAATATTAAAGATTAACAAATAATCTAAAAAACATTGCCCCGTGTAGTCGTGTAATTAAAAATAATGTATTGATTTAGGCTACATTTTTCGATACTTAGTACTACGTTCTTCAGGATGGCTTTATCTAGACATTACCAACAACATTGATAAGCTTTATATATCTTATCTATGAAATATTACAAAGTGATCTGATAAGATAGTTCATATATTATGTATGGTGAACAAACACAATGATTACCTAATGATATTTTGAAAAAAGCATCTTTATTTAATTATAAACAGATTTTTATATGGCCAAGGCTCATTCATTGTTTCCTTTTAATACCTATTAAGTTTAAAAATGACAATTAAACATGAAAATCGTTTTAGAAGAGGTTAAATATAATTAAAGTGTGAAATAATTTGTGTACTTAAATCAGTTATTATGAAGTTGCATTACTCACTATTATTATTTTTACTCTTTGATGTAAGTATATAAAATATCTCATGTATATTAAAATGGATAAAATAAAATATAACCTGGCATCGAAGTATGATTTAAGTTTCACCATGTGCTAACTTTTAACCCTTATAAGTAGAGTCACACTAAAAGGATTTCCTCTTTGCATCTAGTTATAATATCTATCAAATTATTATTTACTCTACATATGATTCTTCCTCTACTCTATTAAGTGCCCACCTTCATTCTCATAAGAGCGTTAAACTTTTCTAGCTATATAATTTTTAATATTCCTTATGAAATATTCATACCACGCTAATCTTACTTCTCAATTTCACTGTAATTAGAGCTATTTCCAACAAAGTAAATAAAAAAAATATCTATATGAATACAATATTAGAGTTCTGGCATTTGCGCGCGCAAACACTACTCGATACCATAACTTGTTAAATATTAGGTCCTGATCTAAAAAATAAATAATAGTTTAAAAAAAATACTAAAAAAACACGCTTTCATAAAAAATCCATCTAAAAACAGAAAATATTTTTTTTTTTTTTTTACTTTTTTTTTATTATTGCATTATCATCGACCTTTGACAGGTGTGCAAAGTTTGAATTAAATCTGATCGTTCAAAGTAGGACAAAATCAAGCTCAATGGGGTTGGTTACATACATACATACAGGTGAAGCTAATAAAAGCGTGATAAAAAATTATTGCGTATTCCCTATTTTATATGCAGTGATTGAGCTTTTTAGGTATTACAATTTTATAACAGCTACGCGTTCATCGATGTGTATTTTCTTGCTGTGTAGAAGTGGGGCAAACAGTGTGGTGCGCATCCCCAGACAACGCAGACGAAGTTGCTGATATCAGATAGTCTTTAATATTTCAACTAACTTTATGACGCTTTATAAAAAATAATCATCAGCATCTACAAGGTTAATTTATTAGATTTAAATAAGTTTATAAATCATTTATTACAATATTCCAGATCGCGTCCTGTTATAAACCACAACGAAATTTCAACGTAAATCATAAACTGACGAGTTCAAATACAGAAGTAATCTCAAACAAAAACGCAGAGAAACTTGTTCTCGCTAGATATAAAGTAAACAAACGAACAAAGCATGACCCCGCTATCGCACAACATCCACTAAATTATTTTCCACAAATGGAATACCCTACAACTGTAATAGAAACGTCAAAACCGTTTTACTACGATTCCGCAGCAAGTGATTCATTCCTGTGCGCGTTTCCCAGTGAGGTGATATCATCCTACAAATCTATTCTTCTACAAAGACCTAAACGATTACATAATTCGCAAATAAACGACACTTCTATAATTAAACTAACTGAAGAAATCAAATCCATTTGCAAAGATATCATTGATGGGAAAGAGAAACATATTTCAGACAAATTAGAAAATAACTACTTGATCAGTAACAACTTTAATGATACATATTTATTAAATAGTTCAGAGATCATAGACAGTATATCTGAAATACAAATGTATTACCAAAGTAATTTTGATAGAACTGACAAATCTTTTGAAGCCATTGACAAATGTAATGGAAGTGATAATGATACAATAAGGAATATACCTGAAAGTATGCAACAACAACATAATATTCGTATTGATAACAATTCTACTGAACATTTGAATGCAACTAATTATAAATTGGACTGGTTGGTGAAGTACATTATTGAAACGTTATTGATTGATCAGAATGAAGATTACATTAGCGACGAAGAAGATACGGTTTCAGAAGAAGAATATTCCTATGAAACATTAAATGTCTTAGCATTGTTAGAAATATTAGATGGTATGAGTAGTGTAATACAAAATGATACTCTAAAAGATTCTGAGGCATATTCTCAGGATTCTGTGTATTCAATAGAACCTGATTCCGCATCTTTAATACCGTCCTATAATATTTCCGAATTAACCGCTTTAAACAGTACATCAGAATCCGAATCACTTTCAATTGAAAATGAGAATTGTCAGAGTAATTGCAGCGTTGTAAAAGAATCTGAAGAATATTCTCAGATGTATTCATTAGAAACCGATTCCGGAACTTTAATATCATCCTATAACATTTACCAATTAACAAATTCAAGCGATACATCACAAAACGAATCGCTTTCAATTGAAAATGAGAATTGTCAGAGTAATTCCAGTACTGTTAACTCTCACCCTATCATAAAAGTTCCACATATACAACCACAGTTTAGATCAAAGTATAAAAATCAAATTTTACAAAGAAAAAACGCATCACAAGATGATGATTATTAGCAATAATAGTAATATAAAAACATTACTCTGAAACCACGAATCCTGAAAAGAAAACAGAAAATGCAGTCCTCGGGAATACTCTAAAGTTGTCTAGTTTTCTGTTACATAAAAATGGCAATATAACAAGCAAACCATAATCTTGAAGAACTTCGTTTTTAACCGGAACAAAACATTGTAAGCCTAATAGAGCCCATCGTACCTATATACTATATACTTCGTAACTATATAATAATAATCATAAATACAGTGGTACAACAAAATAATCCCAAGGAGGGTTGATCTCAGGCAGGCGGCCGATCGTAAAAATTAAGCCAAATCATATACCACAACATGACAAACATGTTGTACCGACCCTACTTATGTGGGATAAGGGTAAGAAGAAGAAGAGTAATATAAAAACATTATATATGGTTCTTGTTTTGTCTTATTTATAGTGATTAAATGAATTATACCTTTAACATATACTTCTTTAAACCAGCGTCCAGCAATCCTTACCTGAAAAAAAATGAAATGTTTAACATTTATAAGTATTTATTGTTTTGATGTAACATTATTTCAATTTCTAAATTTCTTCTTATTTTACACTAGCTTCTGCCCGCGACTTCGTCCACGTGGAATAGTTACTTTGAGCTAACACTAATATCCAGCGGAAGCTCTCAAAAGGAAAAAAACCTTGATTTAAAAAAAATCTTTGTTGGTACTCCGCTCCTATTAGTCCTAAATTTTAAAGTCTTTCTCAATAAATGAGTTATATAACACTGAAAAAATTTTTCAAATCGGACCAGTACTTCCTGAGATTACCCCCTACAGCGTCACAAACTCACAAAATTTACCTCTTTATAATATTAGTATAGAAGTATAGATGAAATGCAAATATATTGAAATAATTCTGAAATTTCTCCTGCGTTACCTTCGGATATTTTCGGCTCCAAAAGGGATTTTTTAAAAGCTGATTCATTCTGGTACATATACCTCTAGAAGCAGAACATACAAAAATGTTGAAAAACTTCTTATATAACACATTGCTGGTTTGTTTATATTATTACATTAGCTGTACCTGCGACTTCGTCCACGTAGAACCTGATGTATAAAATAATGACTAATAAAGTCATCTGAACGTATTTAGTCCATTTGCTTATTTACTTTTCTCCCATACTTAAGTCGCGCTGCCATTAAAATTACAATAACTTTTGATAGAGTGGACCGATTTTAATGCAACAAAGACTAAGTTACTTCCTAGGATATGATTTTTTATATGAGTTTTCTTATGAACCCAGTAGTTTAGCAGTGATGCGTGTTCATACAAACAGACAGACAGATAGACAGATATTTTAAAAAATGATTGAAATGTATTCTATAACTTATATGCACAATTTTTTTCACGAAAATCGAAAAAGTACAGACGTAAGTTAGATTTACATTAGTATTTTATGTATAGATTTCAGAAATAAATAATTCAAATTCAGAAAAAAATTGAACGTCTCATTTTATGCGTTTATTTAAATTTTATTTGGCGTTACATAATATTGAGCAATGTTTCATTCAATTACTATTTTATACTTCTAATTTTGAATCTAATAAAATTGTTATTAAAATATAGTGGTTTTTTTTTTATTTCTTTTCAGATCTTTTTAAACATCAAGACCTTTTGTTTTGTAATTTTGAATAAGAGAAGCAGAATAAATATTACAATATTAAATCAAACTTAATTTTGTGTCTTTGTGAAATTCCGATAAATTTGCCAGTATATATTTTAAACTAAGTAATTACTCCTCGTTCATCAAACAAGAACTTGAAATTATCCAAAATTAGGATAAATAAAACGAATTAAGTAATACAAAACATAAAAACTACTGCCTCAAGGCTTAATCGTCGCAAAGAACGACATCGCGTCACTTATCAGCATAAGCAAAACTCGAGATAAATATACGAACACAATCGGCACGTTTCTTGGAAATAAATTTCTCGCAATATCAGTATCTTCGTATATATAATCAATGAAAAAATGACACAATAGTTACAATAATGGGGCTTCGAGAAAAGATAGCGTTAACCTTCACGTCTATCATATCCTTGCAGGTAAGAGAATTTATAAATATTAGATATACGTATATTTTTGTACATAATTATCGTTGTGCATATAAAATAGAACATTATGTAGTGAATCAATACTTTTACAGATATCAGATACCTCATGTTTGCCCAGCGCTTTAAGAAAGGATGTTAATAGCTGTTATCACAAAAATAATGATATCTTTCAGAATTCGCCAATTGCAGTTATACAGAAATTAGATTTATCACAGACTGACAATATTAGAAATGAATTCAATAATCAAGAGCGTTCTGTATACAAAGTTTTTAATTTTCCCGATGTAGAGTATCCATTGCAATCTATACCTCGGCAACCATTTTGCTATTCATATATTGGATCATCGGATCCTCATTGGCCGTTTCAAATTTCAAATTTGAACGGAACATATCAAACTGAAAAATCCTTCTTAAACGAACTAAATAAAGATGAAAAAATAAATAGAAAATACCAGTGCCAAAAGAAAACGAATTTCATTAAATTTTTACCATACGAAAATCAGAACCCTGAATTTAAATCGTCACAAATTCCGTACTGGTTCCACAGCTTTGGAACATTTCCTGAAGTGGAATATCCGATGAGTACTAAGGAAACATGGGTTCCAAATTTTCGGAAACCCATATCTTTTACACCAGAGAGCCAGCTTGTAAATACTGATAATTGTGAATATTTGAAACCTAAGATAGTACGAAAAAATATAAGAACTTTCCTGAAACCCTTAGACAAAAATAAACATCCCAAAAATAATGTTAATAAAGCAAAAGAACATCATAAACTAATAAATACTGTTTTAAAACCTAACAAAAATGAGAAGATAACTATGAAAAAGAAATCTGGGCGTAGGAGTTTAAATGGACTACACAATGGCAATATTACCTATTCAAAAATTTCTGGGAAAAAGAAACCATTACCATATAGCTTTCTTAAGGAAGATTGGCCTTCAGAATATGACGGGAACGTTACTACTATAAAATATATTACCAATACGACATGCCCCAGTGATAAAGATATGCCAATAATTACAGAGATTAATTGTGAACTGACATCAGGACCGATGTCAAAATGTCCCACGCAACCGAATAAAACTACTGGAGTTTCAGGTACCTTTAAAGATTTCAATAATTTTCCTCGTGATAACAACATAGATGATACTATAACACAAATATTAAATATCCAGTCCCAGACAGAAAAAACTACAGCTTTGAAATATCCCAATACAGTCAGCAAGATAACAAATGGTTTGTTACAGAAATTATCAAAGGTAGTTGTTTCAAATATACCAGTTTATATTACATGCAGATCAAGTAATATGAGTAATACAAAAACAACCTCCAAAAGTCCAGTCTCTAGCTATTTCTACAAATCGACAAATAACATTATTAGTTTTGGAAAAAGTTACAGTTATCTCACCAATTTTACATGACCTTAACAGATTGTTAGATAATTCAGTCTTAGCATCGGATATAATAACTGATAAGCTTAAACCAGTCATATTTAATACTCCTAAGAATAATACACTCACTGAGAGTAAATTCTTAATTTCCTCCACATTTCTTTCGTAGGCAGTAGTTTATTTAACTAAATATGGTGAATATTTAGTTTCTGTTTGAAACAATTACTGACAAACCAGACTCAGAAACACCGAATAGCCTTACATTGTATAATCTAAATAGTAGGCAAGTTACAAGAGGCTCATACTCTAAATACAATTTTGAATACGTCATCTGAAAATCCACGTTTTCGGACAGATAAAATCGTTAATTCATCAGGTTTCGAAAAGAACTGTGCGTCAGATATAGATGACGCACTAAATGCAATTTTCTTACTGTCAATGAAAATAGTCTCTGATAATCCAACTTCGTTTAATAAAGCTCTTGATTGTTTACTTCTACAAAAAGACACTATTCCAGAAACACTTGATTTAGAAGTTGTTTGTGAACCCGTTTTTACTACGTCTTTAATAATAGACAACAATCCATGCATTTTCCCATGATGTACTAGACTGTTCTTTTGATAATATATCTATATACATAGCTAAAGCTTTACACCTGCCACAAATATACAAGTCTCACACGATACAAACTTATCATTTTCTACTGAAACTATTTCATATAGTATTCAATCTCACATAAAATTAACGAACCAACGATATTTGATGTAATTAATGATAGTAATTATCACAGGACTATTTCTGCAG
Organism: Antheraea pernyi; assembly: GCA_015888305.1. Lineage (NCBI taxonomy): Eukaryota > Metazoa > Arthropoda > Insecta > Lepidoptera > Saturniidae > Antheraea > Antheraea pernyi. The sequence continues at coordinate 24,054 of MU159928.1, read as the reverse complement.
CGAATACACAGACGCATTCGTACACAGAAGATGAAATGTGTTACTTTTGGTATACCTAACACTTTTACTACGAGTACATCACGTCCTCTCAACGCATTTTCTATAACAAATCTTAGTTATGCAATTTCTGCAACTACTACAAGCCTGCCATGCCACCTACTACACCCATGCCTGTAGAATCAACTGCTGATATACCTATCATTGATTATATTGATACAACAAATAATAACTTATTGCTACCTTGGGTACGACGAAAGCTCCCGTCATTTTAAGAAATTTCTATATAATACCTACTGGTATTCCTTTTTCAATCGATACATATACATATAAGACACAGTTGCTTGTCGACATTATTCCTAATACGCCTTTTTCTATTGTTGTAGGTTCATCCTTTGAAGATATTACATTATCACCCATGGACACAATACCAAATACACCCATCATTATGACTACAGAAGAACCAGCTAACGATATGTCGTGGTCAAAAAGCATAACTTCTGAAACATGTAATGTAACCAAATCTCCATTGGATAATCTTGATGATGTTTTGCAAAAATTTAACTTTACTGTAATAGACAATTCCAGCCTTAATCGTTCGACATATTTAACGGACCCAAATGTAGATAATATAATAATACCTCTTGATACAATTATTACTGAACGAACTACTAATGCAAATATGTTACTTGATAAATCTAAAAATGATAACATAGATGCACAACCAACTGAACATGATATAACTTCTTGCGAAACCTTATTGCCTCTGTATATATTGTATGATACATGTATTTTCAGGATAGATAAAATACTTTCCGATAAAACCATTTATGACACTAAAACCTTTGATGATATGTTTAATGAAAATGAATTAATTACAGACTTGTTACCTACATTTAGTACACAGGCTGATAATAAATCAATTTATGCAATTACAAATGATTTAAACTTAAACACGCCAACGTTTGAAATATTATATAATTCTACTTATGACAACACAGCAAATATTGGCACACCTAAAACAAATCAAATAAGTTGTGTCGTTTCTGATGACCTTAACGCTATAATACCAAATAATTCATTACATTACTTAGCAGCTAATAATATTATTAATTCAATGCCTAACGTAACGCTCAAAGATACAGATTCTTCTACATTACCTATTGATGATATAAAAGAATTAACTGAAGATTACTTGTGTGCAGTAAATACAAATTGTAGCTCTGCAATTCCCTTTGCAAAAAACTTACTAACTTCAAACTTCACACAAAACATTTCAAATATTGATAACAACGAAATAGTTTTAGAAGATCCCTTTTCAAACACAAACATAATTGTCGCTCCGACACCATTTACTGGAGATAACTACCTTGTAGATGACGCTTTAATTCCTGTAAATGATTTTAAAGATAAAAAACACATTTCTGATGACAACACAGATTTCGAATCGATAACCGATGTTCCTATAATCTGAAGTCACACATACAAATAATAATTAATCTATACAAATAAATGAAACTGAAGTGTCTGTTTGTTATCTTAAAATGACAATATTTTACAATGTGCATGTGAAAACATATACGGTAACTATAACAACTATAACAATATTTTAATATATCTGCCTGTCTGTTTATTGATTCTCTGTATCTCCAAGACGGTTGGGCGGATTTTGACGAGACTTACGCTGACAGATAGCTGCTATTAAAAGAAGTAACGTAGGCTACTTTTATTTTAGACAATGAAATTAGGGCTTAGTGCGAAACTAAAGAGGCAGTATGAAATAACACGAGCGCCCCACGTGCATGTTTAAACTGAATTAAAAAATATTGCTAAATTCCATGCGGGCGAAGTCGCGGGTAACAGCCAATTTTTAATATTTTTGCCAGGCCATTAATATAACAGAGTGAACAAGTGAAAACAGGTACTGCATATTATCTAATTAGCAAACTATAGAATCGTTTACACGAGTGCCTGTCCAGTGGTCGAACTACGACAATATATTAAAAAAAAATCCAATTTTTTTATTGATAACACTAAAGCTCGTCAATAGCTACAAACAAAGACAGAATGAAGAAAATCGGTTGAGAAACCGATGGTTTTCCGTTTCCCCAATGTCTATTAATATATATATATAACGAAAACTCAACACTAAGTGTACGGCCTGAGTGCATCTGCGTTCGGCGGTGCGTCCAGCGGGGCGTTCAGCGTCCAAGAGCGACGCTCGCGCGCCACTCAGGACGCTCACGTATTAATGCATACGTTTGAAACGAACGCCGGACCCGACGCGACGCCACGCTCGACGCTCGATTATAGCGTCCACTCTGGACGTACACTAACTCTTTGGTAAGGCTTCTTTAGGTACTATGATTATAATTACCAAAATTTATATTAGTCAGTAATATTTATAAATTGTATTTGATTTTACTAATTTAAGTTGTAAATATTTTGATTAAATTTAATTTATTGTAGTTGTAATTTGGATTAAATAATTAAACTGAAACATATTTATGCTGTTTGATTTATGTGACAACCTGTGTACTTATATTAATAAAATAGTTTGTGAAAAAAAATAATTCAGTGAATGGATAAAAATTATGATTACGTATTTATATGAATGATTTAATTTATAACAATATAAATAAATAATATCTTTCAAAAACAATTATTTGTTTTATTGCAATGATTTCAAAACAAATAATTACGCTTATTATTGAATTAATATCAGCCGTTTTATACATTTAATGAAATATTTTTTCGAAAATTTTGTGGGAAATTTTGGCGGCGTTGACCTCAGTTCGATATAGAGATACAAAACTCTAGAAATACCATTGTTATTTTTAAAAGGCTTCACATATAAATACCTAAATATTAATTACTTTATATAGAACAGATAAACTCCTTAACATTTATAAGGATTCTTAAAGTTAAATTCAGCTTAGACGGTAATGTGTTTAAGCCGCGTTTAATCTACACTATCCCATTTTGTGTTCCATTAGTACTCTGTATAAAGTATACCTTATATGGTATGAGGCAGAAATATATATTAACATATTATGTGATAATCTATATACATATTAGGGCGTTTAAAAAAAAAATGTTTTTCCTGGGAACCACGCTCAAAAGTTTCGTTTTAATGCCAAAATAGACCTCTGAAAATATGAGCCCTTAATATTAATATTTAGGTTGTCCGCAACGCACTTTTCGATTTCCCATAAGAATAACACAGGAAAAAAGTTTCTTTTTCTTTTGATTTATATAACTAATGAACGATATATCGTATTGCAATACCCATTCATTATTTTTGTAGATAATTAAACGCTCTACAAAAACGGTCTGAAGTCAATTTTTGATAAATCAACTCAGTCAAAAGTTATTCAAGATCAAAGTTTAACTTACCCTCAATTCAGCTGTTTTTTTTTAATAATACTCTCAAATTTATAAGTTTACGGGTTTCAAAACAAACGAAAAGTTTATTTCTAAGTTTAAAAAAATTACAACTATTATCTTTCGTTATCGATCGATCGAGTTAAGTACGAGAGAAGAGTAGTAATTCATACTAATATTATAAAGCTGGTTTGTTTGGTTGAACGTGTTAATTTTAGGTCTGGTCCGATTTCTTTCAGTGTTACATAACTCATTTATCGAGGAAGGTTTTAGGTTATATCATCACGCTAATACCAATAGGAGCGGAGCAACAATGAATAATGTCTCCAAATCGGTTTTTTTCCTTTTGAGAGTTTCCACTGCGTTTTAGCGTTATCACAAAGTAATTATTCCCCGCGGAGGAAGTCGCGGACATAAGCTATATATGAATATAGTGACTGTCCCTAAAATTAAATGAATCGTCTAATTTTTTATAAATAATTAATATATGAAATTATATTCATGATATTGATTGAAGGTGGTAAGAGTCACGCTGAAGCTATTACTAGTTTCAGCATGAATGGGTCGGCTCGTCCGGGGTAGTATCACCCTCTCACAGAAAACCGACGTGAAGTAACAGTGCTTGCATTGTTGCGTTTCGTTCGGTCAGTGAGCGCGCCGGGGGCACACCTCCTTTCCCCCTTTCCCTTCCCCTTTCTCCTTTCCCTCCCCCTCCCCCATAAACAGGCTGATATATTTATGTACACTAAAAATGGCAAAATAAAGTAAATTTTCAAAAAAAAGTATTAACCGACTTCAATATCAATCAAAAACCCATAAGGCACTAAAAAGCGGAAAATAAATAGTTTATCAAATTAAATAAAACATATGAATATGTGTGCTACCTTGAGATGTATTGGAAGTCGGTGCCAACCAAACCGAAAATCATATCATCTACAGGTACAAAGTTTAAGTCCACTCTCGCGTCTCTGTAATACAAAAATTTTGGTTGGTACCGACTTCCAGTACATCTCTAGGTAGCACACATATTCATATGTTTTATTTTTGATAAACTATTTATTTTCCGCTTTTTAGTGCCTTATGGGTTTTTGATTGATATTGAAGTCGGTTAATACTTTTTTTTGAAAATTTACTTTATTTTTCCATTTTTAGTGTACATAAATATATTTTACTAGCAGTGCCCGCGAACTCCGTTCCGCCTTAAGTATATGAAAATATGCGCATTTTTGCGGTATGGTATGCGATATGGTTTCAATTGGTTGTACAATAAGTAACGTTTGGTACGAACGCAACCGTATCAATAATCCGCGATAGTTTCTACCACAAACTCGGCTACCATCGCTTCACATATAATACACCTTAAGTAATGTATTATTATTACAATGCTTGCGTCATGTTGCAACACAGCAACGAACATAAGCACAATAGGCTACTAAGAATTTAAGAGTTTTTTTAATAATATTAGTAGCAAACGAACATACGGGTCACCTGATGGTAAGTGATCACGGCCGCCCATGGACAATTGCGACACGAGAGGAAACACAGATGCGTTGCCGGCCCTTAAGAAAGGAGTAGGCTCGTTTCTTGAAAGTTTTCTTACTTTGTCACGGATCCCATAATCAGAACCTAACCAAACTCTCATCAAACTACCCTTGAAGTACATCCTTTCATACATCAACTACCATTCCTACATCAACAAAAAAAAAAAATACAGACGAATTGATAACCTCCTCCTTTTTTTGAAGTCGGTTAATAAAATTAAAATCGTGTTGTGTTTCAATAAATACGTTATATCCAATTTTGTAAATGAGGTGTCCGCATAGAATTATGAAACCGCTTATTAACTACTCGCAGGTTTGTTACTCTATGGGTGTCCGTAATATATTTGAATTTCAAATAAAATAATTAAATCTCACATGATAACCTGTGCTTCAAAATAGCATATTCATACTATGTATCAGCAATCTTATAATCGAGAGAATTTGTAAAGATGGATCGATGTTTTGTAACTCTTTTACGCAAATATTATTATTATTCAATTTATAATAGCTTAAAAAAGAATAATTTGTACAAACAGATACGATTCGAGTGTTCTGATATTTGTGTGGGATAAAACGCGAAATATCAGAACCGATTTTGTCGAATTTTTTACTGTGAAATAGAGGAATTTTCATAGTATTATCACGTACGCTATATATTCTTCTAGTAGCTAAATATTATTAATACAATTCGATAAGGATAATTTAAAATCGGTAAAACAATTATAGGGGTTAAGTAGTAATCATAAATTTACAACGAAAGTATTAAAAAGACGGCTCACTATAGATTAGAGCGAAATTCGAAGCAATGATAGTTCAGTGGTAAGCGTATTCGGATACCGGGTCTATGAATGTGGGTTCGAAGCCTTGCCAGCAAGCCGAAGCTTTCAGTGAAGGAAACCATTGTACGTGAAGTAACAGTGCTTGCATTGTTGCGTTTCGTTCGGTCAGTGAGAGCGCCGGAGGCCCACCTCCCCTACCCTCTCCTCTCCCTCACCCTCCCCTAACCCTTCCCCCCAAAGGGTGGCAACGCACTTGCAACTCCTCTGGTGTTGTTAGTGTCCATGGGCGGTGGTGATCACATAACATCAGGTGACCCATCCGTTCGTTTGCCACCCATGACATAAAAAAAAAACATTGTAACAAAATCACAGTATGGTGGTACGGCTTTCTCCTGACTCGCCTGTCTAGCTATTATCCTCAGGTAGAAATTCGGTTACCAAGCACTAATAGGTGTGTTGCAACAGCTGCACTTTAGAAGCTATTCTCAGTTAAGCTTAGTGTTTTTACCATCGTCATGTAACATGACTTGAGATTACGGTCAAACGATAACGCAAATACCTTTTTTTTCTTCTTTTTTTTTTATATTATAGGAAGCAAACGAACAGGTGGGTCCGGGGAACCACCGGGGGAATCGCAAGTACGTTGCCAGCCTGTGTTTGTGGGAGGAAAGGGGAAGAGAAGGAGAAGGGTGGGGAGAGGGTAGATCCGGCGCTCTCACTGACCGAACGAAACGCTACAATGCAAGCACTGTTACTTCACGTCGGTGTTTTGTGAGAGATTGGTACTACCCAGGAGGAGCCGACCCATTCAATCTGAAACCAGAAGTAGCTTTAGCGTGGCTCTACCACCTACAAAACCTACCTATAAAAGATAACATATTTACTATAGAAAAAAGTATTGTCAAGAAAACAAAGTCGCAACCACCAGCTCGTTTATAATAATCTAACCATAACTATATAATTTTAGTGAACTTACATAATTCGCTTTTAAAGAAATTACATAACATTTTAGTTGATATAATAGAGTAAAATGTACAATATATGTGCATAATGACCGACTCGTAGAGAGTTCTTCGCTTTATTCATTACGCTAATTGCAAGAGTTGAATCGTTTAATAACTTCATAACATTTTAATATAAAGCTAAATATGAACGAATATATATTGTTTAAAAATAACTACACCTTACTAAAAGAAAGTGTAAATTTTAAACGATATAAAATTCTGTCATAATTAAACTTTCGTATATTTATTAATGCTCTTTTTGTTTAGTTTTTACTCGGTAATTTGTATAAATATTATATATATAATATTGTAGGACAACAACGAAAACGAAAATGAAACAAAAACGAAGTTGTCATAAGGATTGCCGACAGAAATGAAACTCAGTACAATAGAATAACTGTGTTTTGTTTTGAAATTTACGCCCGCGTAACCACAGGCCTCCCTCGGCAGCGGCTCAAGCTTAGGTCCGTTCCCTCAGCATGGAGTCCTTGAGTACGCTGCTCGTGCGATACAGTGACACAAAATCTTACATCGCTGCGACAACATTACACATATCACCTCCACACACGTGCACGCATACACGCTTACACATGCAAGTGGAAGGGTTTTATATTTTTCCCTTATCAAACTGAAATAGTTTAGAAAATTATCCGATACGAAATATATATAAGAGTGTATGTGTATATATGTTTCAATAACTCATATATATATGAATAGTTAGCTTAGCTTAGGTTAGCTCAGATAGGTCGCGAATTGCATGTATCAGGCAACAGCCCAAGCCAAGGTATGCCGCGCACCCTTGAACTAGTTGTAAAAATAAAATCGGCTGAGTGCCTTAAGCGCTCGCCTTAGTTGTCCGGTGAATATGTTAAAACCTTGCTATATACAGTTTATAATTAACTAGCGGCGTTTTCCCGCCCTGATTATAAGAAAACCCTTGACAAATTATATACTAAAACCTTCCTCATGAATCATTTTATCTACTTATGAAAGCCGCATGAGTTTATCTCGAACAGACAGGCAGACGCAGAGGGGACTTTGTTTTATACTATGTAATGATATACGATAGGCTGCACAATCCCAATACAAAATATCAATATTAGATGTACACAGGCCCCTATATTACGCGTCTGTAGTCTAAGTCGCTATACGGTCGGTCACGCTTACTAGCATGTCATGACGCGAAATTATAAATTTGTCTTCAGCCAAATATACCGCCCAACGCGCCTAAAGAAATTTTCACTTCAAAAATGGTCATAAATACTTTTATTTCATAAGATTACGAATCTTTATAATTACATTATGTGTCTGTGCTTCTCTTACTATGTATTAAATACGACCTTGTTCGTTGTAGTACTGTGTTACATCACAATGGTTGCGCGTTGTGAGCTGTTTGGTCGCGGTTCGCTGAGCGGACGCGGAGCGTCGCCCGCCGCCGCCGAGCGATGCGTGTAAACAAAGTATCTGTGTGGTTCTTATATTACGTTTGTTATTTCAAAATCTTCAATATACCATTTTATAATGTAATTTAACTAGTAACCCGTTCCGGCTTCGCACGAGTATAAGTACTATATAACTAATGTCTAAAGAATTTAGATCTATTTATTACAAGTTTATCAAACTTTTAGAAGCAACGTAAGAATCTTCATACAAGCAACTTTTTTGTTGCGCGTAACTTTAATTCTGTGATATTTTCTATAATATACATCAAAATTATATGCTGCGAAGGCAATTTTGATCTACATTACATGCTCACCGTGATTAAAAGACTTAATTGGATAAGGATTAATATTATATCTGTAAAAATAATGTCGTCAGTAGTTTGATATGACTGATTTTTTAAATATGTTAAAAGTAAAAGCGATAACTCCTAGTGTTAAGAAATAGACTTATACCGTCCGCAACTATTCTGTCGAATTTTTTTAGATGCAAAATTTTCTATTACATTGTTGTATATAAATCTTTAGTCAGCGTTATCAATGTAAGCGCCCTAAAACTCCTTACGACGTCTTATTACATCAACTTTTCTCTACTTTATATTAATGTACCATACATGTATTTCTACCGTAAAAACCGTATTTAAATCCGTTGTTTAGCTTGAAAGAACTAAGATAACACAGATAGATACGAAAAGCAATTTTGTTTTATAATATTTATACATAATAATGGATATTCATTCCAACGCTGTAACCGATCGTATGTTTTAAAAGCTGTTAACATGATTTAAAAGAGTGAGGACTGGTGTTTGTCGTAGGAAACACCGCCCGTGTTTTCGGTCTTTGAATCGCTTTTATTTTATTAGAGTAATATTTTATAAACAGATATTGGATACTAATTTAAAATGTTATACATTTCTCTTATATGTATATATTTATATGTCTCTAGATACTGAGACACCTTCAAAGCCTTTTACATCAATCGCCGGATTCGTTGATGAATGTCGCTATATATGTAAATATATATCTATCTATCTAATACCTTTAAACGAGCAATTCTTGTATATTTTTATATTGTTATATATTCAGGATCTCGAAAACGACGTCAGCGATTTCCGTGTAACTTAGTATGTAGGTGGATTCAGGGACGATAAATCGATCTAGCTAGATTTCATTAATAGAAAACTTTTTTATCTGAGTTTTCAGGCAATGAAAAAATATGACTAGAATATAAAGATAATTTTGCCACTGCTGTCAAACATAAATAGCTCAGATGGAAATCGGCTTATTAAACATACCAAATACCCAGAATGACTATTATGGACCATGTGAAAAATAGGCGAGGAAAATCTGCAACACTTAGACGAAATAAAGCCATCTCACCAGATATAGAATATAAATTGGCTACGAGTCTCCATTTAATGGAAAAAATTGGCTTCGGACTTAGCAGAACAGAAGTTATAGATATGGTTAGAAAATATGTTATTACAAACGATTTAAATACACCATTTCATAATTACGTTTAATTAAGTTTTACGTAGCAAGATACAATCGCGCAAATACACAAAATTAAACTGATAATAAAGTTTTGATGCCAGATTTCCACACGCCACAGTTTCGTACGCTAAACGATTATGTACAAAAAAAGATAAAACTTTCGACTCTACAAACCTCTACGCAAACCCTAAATCAGGATCATCGGGACTATGTAAATCCAAATATAGACGATGTTCTTCATCTTCCACTACGAGTGTTCCCGGTTCAATCAGTAGCTATGGCGATTCTGATATAGCGGATATAGTATCAGATAGTCCTAGTTTAATAGACAACGATGAAGAAAATAAATCTAACACATTACCACAAATTATAGAAAATAATGATTCCGGAAATGATTTCGCTTCTGTCGTAGATCATGATAACAAAAAACATGAAGTCCGCATGTATGATTCTGGTGACAATGTATTGGTAAGATTGCAAATTACGTCGAGCAAATTGAAAGTGTTAAAATAATGGAAGAAGAACTATTTTATACAATACGATTTTACAAAACAATTAAAAAACTAGAACTAACATTTAAAATGACAAAGAAAATTGACAGGGATGATGTTCCTGAGATATTGATCGTAAAAAAAGTTAATTTAAGACAAAACCCTAAAACACTGAATTATATTTTTGTGGATGATGACAATTTGATTTACTTTTAAGTTTTAATTATTTACCTGTGGAATAATTTGTAAAAAAAAAACGCCTCAAAAATAATGTCCAAAACAGTTTCGAAAGTCTATGGCCTGATAAATTGGCTAAAATTCCTTTAATTTGTTTTTATTTTTATTCTTCATCGACTTCCAAAACTGTTCTGGATATATATAACTTTATTTGTAATATCACAAAGCAGTTGCAAAAGTTTTTTTTAATGTTTACTTCATTTTATAAGTAAAGTGATTATTTTGATCTGATTTATTTAAGGATTGTTGTAATTTTTGTTTCTCTAAAAATACTTGTTTTAATTCTATTTATTTTACTTTTCCAAGAATTTTGGTAGGTACTAATAGATATACATTTCATAAAGTGATAAATGTGGAATGACGAATTCTTCACAAGTTTTAGGATAAGTTACTTTTGATCTCTTAAAATAATTAATATAAATATTAATAATAGACATACCTAAGAAAGTGGGAATATATAATTCCACACTTTAACTACTGATGTCAAAATATTAAAAGTATAATAGTACATATAATATTAATAATAAGTATGTTCTTTTAAATAAAAAGCTGATTTATAAAAACAAACATATTTTTTTGTGAAATGTTATGAACGTGTTTTTTACCCCTGAATGGCAAAGTATGCCGAACTTACCCGATAACGCTCCTTTTTGGAATATTAGCCCCTTGATGCCTCTAATTTAAAATTGTATGGCACACATTCAATTACTGTTGCAATGTACACATACACACAAGGAGTATGTTCGTGTAAACAGTGTAGTTATAGAGATCTTTCTATAAGACGGTCTTACCCTACATGGCCGTGAAATGCGCTTATTTCGCCGTCTTTACAAAACTTTTATTTATTTCTAAACCCATTATTATTATATGCATTTGACAGTTTCATTTAGTAGTAAACTAAATATATGATCACACAATGTACTACATTTCTCTTGAAATATAATAAAAATGGTGAAAATTGGATATTGAATAAAATTTTAAATAAAGTATGCCGGTCTTTGCCGAGTTGACCTTAATATTTTATAAACAGATATTAGATACTAATTTAAAATGTTATACATTTCTCTTATATGTATGTATTTAGATGTCTCTAGATACTGAGACACCTTCAGAGCCTTTTACATAAATCGCCGGATTCGTTGATGAACGTCGCTATATATGTAAATATATATCTATCTATCTAATACCTTTAAACGAGCAATTCTTGTATATTTTTATATTGTTATATATTCAGGATCTCGAAAACGACGTCAGCGATTTCCGTGTAACTTAGTATGTAGGTGGATTCAGGGACGATAAATCGATCTAGCTAGATTTCATTAATAGAAAACTTTTTTATCTGAGTTTTCAGGCAATGAAAAAATATGACTAGAATATAAAGATAATTTTGCCACTGCTGTCAAACATAAATAGCTCAGATGGAAATCGGCTGATTCGAATATCTGTCCAACCCCAGTCCGAATCCGAGTGACAACAAAACAGATGACTTTTTTATTTATTTTTTGTAAAAAATGCTAATTTTGTGAGGCAAACCTAACAGTATATTTTAATTTCAAAATGTTTTCTAAAGAACCGAGCTAGACCCGGTCGTCCATGTACTAGTTGAAATTTAAAAAGCTAATGAATTATAGTCGAATGTCGACCACCAGTACCTACAAATAAAAGAGTAAGGAGATGCATATTTTGTTTCCTGACGCTAATGCCAGATGTGTTTGCATATGTGTTTGTGAGTCCTGTGTGCATGTGTACATTATTGACAACTTTATGCATTTAATTTGTATTTTAGGCTGTGTGTGTTAATATCAAAATAATATTATTTTTTTATATATACGTAAGATCAAGACGCATTTCATTCTAACTTACTAGTACTTACTGTACTTATTACACTGTATTTTAATACCGACAATAACTATAAGGTATGAGAGAAAACGACAATGATAGAAAATAGAAATCAAATAACGCACGCTAGACGGAACTCAGTCAATTACATAATAATGAAGAAATAAAAAAATATAAATCTATTCATTCTTTATTTAAATTTCGTCGATCGAACGCAAGTGCCAGTGCTACGACGCGACATCTGGCAGTATTGGAACTTTTTGAACTTGCTACAGTATCTAATACTTTAATATTATTTCAGAGACAACGTTGAACTTCTACAACTTATCATAGACCCACAGGGATTCGTATCGATTTATCGTACGTATCGAGAATATATATATGTAAAATATTTGACTTTCAAAGGTCTTTTCTAGAAGAAAAATAAGTTATACCATTATTATCTTTGAAAAAAAATCCATATAACTAAACATTTACGGATATTATCTGTCGAGCCCAATCGCTTTTGATCTTAATAATGTGTACCAATGTACGACAATTCTCACTGCATACGCTTCATTGCTGAAATATCCGACCTTCATCCTGATACAATACTACATCCTGATCCTGATCCTGATCATTGTCTGTAGGTCATAAATCTCAATCCGAGACCACTTATCTATATGCAATCTAAATTGTTACAGACAATTTATTACGAATATATCTGACTCAGGGCTGTCAACTTCTAAACACAAAATAAGTCTTAATAACGAGCCGTATTGTTTATAACCCTCTTAAGAATTAATAAATAAGAAAATATGCGTCCAGAAACAACATTACAATAGATTGTTTGGCACGCCGTACTTTTAATTGGCCTAGTAAAAGCCGAAATAGCTCTTATTGGGATGAAGCTAGTAAATTGACAACCATACCTTACATTAAAAAATGAGCGGAATTGCTTCAGCGGAGATGTCCTTTGTCTGTTTGTATTAATATGCAAATTTACCGTTGATTGCCTTTTGTTTCACTAATTGGTTTTCGTAACATAGTCGTTTCGTTCGTCAGATATGCAATTGTATCAGGGACACATGTTGAAGGGTAAAATATCTATGTATATTTTATTATGAAAACATTATATCTTAAAATATTTCCCTTCCATAACAATAATGAGTGTTTAGAATCCTTACTAATATTATAAATGCAAGTGTGAATTTAATTGTTTCCCTTTCACGTCTTAACTGCTTAACATTATGATATTTAACACATACATGCCCAGGAGTACAGAAGGAAGGGCGATGAACACGGGCATGTCCGTCACCCGGGCAGTTAAACTGCACAGGCCCATGTGGTGGAGGCGCATTGTGCCGATCCGACTCCCACAGTTAGTCAGGGGGGGGGTCTAACACCTAGCACGCCTTGACGGGTCTACCATCTTGACCCCTCAGACCGCAGTCGGGGCCCCTTAGGAGAAGCAGACGTAGTGCCGATTAGGAAGTCCCTGCTCCCCCGGCCAAAAGGTGTAAGAAAGTACCATTAGGTTTTAAGTCCGTGCGACTGGGGCATATCTAGCCTCAGCTGCCCGGCAGGATGGATATGCGTTAGGGATTTCCCCAAAAAATAGGAGTACACAAAAGGACAACACAGTTAGTCAGGGAGGGTCTAACACCTAGCACCCCTTGACGGGTCTACCATCTTGACCCCTCAGACCGCAATCGGGGCCCGTTAGGAGAAGCAGACGTAGTGCCGATTAGAAAGTCCCTGCTCCCCCGACCAAAAGGTGTAAGAAAGTACCATTAGGTTTTAAGTCCGTGCGACTGGGGCATATCCAGCCTCAGCTGCCCGGCAGGAAGGATATGCGTTAGGGATTTCCCCCAAAAAAAAAGGATAACACAAAAGGACAATTTTTTTTTCATCTACAACAAAATTACTGTTCTCAATAATTCCGTCAAATCAACCTATATATAAAATATACCTATCTATCTCAAATCTATCTAAATTAACACGGACAAAGTTGCGTAATTATAATATAATTTCCTATTAACCAGTATTGTAATACATAACTATGCCTTAATACAACCTACCTTAATTGAATGTTTATCATTATGCAAAGCACTAACAGACACATTTGAATTTTATATCAAATTTGTTTATCCCAGAGACATTATTAGTCGATAGTAGGAAAGTTGAAGAGATGCATTACAGTATGCACTTAGAACTACTGGTCAGATTTGTAAAAATACTTACACATTTTATAGTTTATTTATTTAAGTAAATTTATATAAGCAATTCATCATCACCATCAGCCTGTAAGAGACCCACTGCAGCGCCATGTGCCACTTCCCGAAGAGGGTATGGGCATAATCACCACGAATTCGTTGAATGTACCATGTTGAATGTACCAACGAATTCTTGGAAACATGCCGGTGTTCGAACTTACAGAGAACCTACAGACATCGAAATGATATTCCACCGGTCAAAGCACTAGACCACCACAACAAATTTAAGAGAATTAGTAGAAATTAGAATACAAAATATAGATAAAAAAGTGGGTCAAGCAAGAACGAAGTAGATTCGTTGAGGCGAGGGGTTTCGGGAGGAGAGGACAGATTGACCGCCCAACTAGAACCAAGTATTACTCAGAAATGACGACCTATGAGTGCCTATATTAATGAATCGGCAACAGCCGAGGTGTGCAGCGCTCACTTAAGCGCTCGCCTTAGTAGTCCGGTGAAACTGTAAAGACGAATTCGTTGAATGTACCATGTTGAATGTACCAACGAATTCTTGGAAACATGCCGGTGTTCGAACTTACAGACATCGAAATGATATTCCACCGGTCAAAGCACTAGACCACCACAACAAATTTAAGAGAATTAGGATTAGAATTAGAATTAGAATACAAAATATAGATAAAAAAGTGTGCTAAGCAAGAACCATGCAGATTAGTTGAGGCGAGGGGTTTCGGGAGGCGAGGACGGATTACCCGCCCTACTAGAACCAAGTATTACTGAGAAATGACGACCTATGAGTATATTAATGAGATACCATGCATCCTAGGTGTCGTGTCCAACAGCCGAGGTGTGCAGCGCTCACTTTAGCACTCGCCTTAGCTGTCCGGTGAAACTGTAAAGGCCTGTCAGGCCAATAGCGTTATCAGTTGGGGAAAACCCCTACGCAACGGTCGTGGTTTGTACGGAATTAGTTCAAACTTACAGAATTTCACTACTAGTAATTTAATATTTAAAGCAAATGAAACTATGAGGCACAGCTAGTACTAGCATATAACCATTGCAGATTACATAATTAGCTAATTGACTTTTATCTGCTAACTCTTTATTACTAAACAACACGCTCAAATAAAGTATTTTTAATTGGCTCACACACGTGATTGTACTAAAACTGAATCCGCAATACAAAAAAGAATAAAGCAGTTTATGATGGAAACTCCAATGTAATTATATTATGCAAGGCGCTAAATTATAGTCACTTTATGTACTTAGCGATTATATGTTAATTTCAATAGAGCGTGTAAATCGATCGTATGTTTTGTACAGGCGTTATCACCCACTAGTTTTTGCCTACGGCTTCGCATGACCTAATTAATGTGAATTTGACTTATCCTTTGGAAACAGTACATTTATTCTAGACGATACATAGCTTGTGTTATTTTATGTACAAGTTGTATGTATGTATAAAATCCCATGATCCTCGGTTGACTAGTTAAATTGTCGAAGCGTAACAAACAAACGAACAAACTTACGGTCGCATTTATAATATAACGTAGGATGGATGTGTTCGATTTATAATCTCTAATGTATAAAGTAATTTAATATTATATGTAAGTAATGTAATATATATGTAATGTAATAAAGATTTGCATCTTCTTTATTTTATTTTTGGCAACCAATCTTCTATTAGATTATTATGTGCTTTTCGAGTAGGTAACGATATTACAAATCTCTTGCGACCATTTCAATGAACTAACAAAATTGTGGCTGTCTTATTAGAATGTAAGCCTTTTGGGCTTACGCGCGAAAACAATTAGCGGTAACGAGATCAATGGCACAGGTATCGCGTCGCACTCGGTTCGATGGGCACTGCGCGACCGCGGACCGACGGCTGGCTATCCAGGGAGTGTTTGTGGCAAGTCAGAATCCATGCTCCGTGGCATTATTCCCCGATTACTTGATATGTGCACAAATAACCAAACCATATTACGAGAAACACCATCATTATTACAAAATGTAGAGTCAAATAACACAACATTATGGTAAAATATAAAATCTACTACACGATATTCCAAGATCCCGTCAAAAACTCGATTTATAACCTTCCATCTTAACCCTTAAATGCATACTGTTCCCAATTGTTAAACATATTGAAAACCCGTCAGTGTGCATTTCCGAAAGCACGTTAAAAACAATAGAAGAACCGCAATTGCTCTTCTGTACTTCAGTCATAAATAATATGAGAACTCTTATACGGATAAAGCATGTAAATACACGACCATTTGTTTACGTATATAATAATTTTAGTAATAAACGCATATTATTGTCAAAAGTCTACATAGAACTTTTTCAAAATAAATACTGAATATCATTACCTGATTTTTTCATTTACTTTTCCTTATGAGTTCCTTCCCGTAAAAAGGGATGTTTAAAATTTCAAAACAAAGCATCACGCATTTGAGGGTTAAACAATAATCATATTATCGTTATGTCACAATTAAAGGCACGTTGCTCCAAAAAACCCAATAGTTTCAATATAAAATAGTTTACAATAAGAATTCACGCGGTCAAAGAATGGCGGAGGAATACTAAAACAAAACAATCCTAGGTCGTGGCCTTCTATAGTTTAGGAGTATTACATATAAACAAAACATAACCTTAGGCCTTGATGGCGTCCGCTTTGCACTAGTGAGTCAAGAGCGTTACAAGACATTTTAGTACCCAGTAATAATGTTTAACATTACTTGTACCTTATCTCTAAGTATTATAAATTTTACACGGCTTTTCAGGCCGCAGCAGATTTAGAACTACGTCGACCAGTTCATTGATTGAAAACTTCATATACGCCGACTCCCTCTGGATTTCGTCACAGAAACTCACGCTAATATTCGTATAAACAATTCATATAAATTAGTAAGTAATAAGTAACAATAATATAAAAAGCATTTGCAGTGACAAATACACAAGATTACTTTTAAAAGACAGATATATTATTAATTTTAAAAAGCGCCTTTCATTCACTAAAAGCAACATAAAATGCACTGTGCCGTGTTATATAACTACATCATAATTTAATAAATCGTTTGTGACTTTGTGAGAAAACGTGTAACTTACTAAAAAGAGTTTGTCGCGACTACACGCGTGTAATTTCCCTTACGCATGTCTCTTTCTAACACGTTTGAATATGTATTCTTTAATACTTGTTCTCTTTACGGTTTTTGCACTTTATTGCATATATTATAAGGCTATTTTTTGCGAAACAAACAAAAGGCTTTAACTCACTTTACACAAAATGTATTATTTTCAAATAATTTCTTGTATTTACCTCTCTTTTGTATACATTTTCATTGATTTTAAGGTTGGTCTTCATTACTTTATCCTTCATAGCATATTTATATTGGCATTGGTATTTTCATTATTTTTTTGCTATTTATGTATTTCTGCAACGCACATAAAAGACTTTGTCGTAATCACTTTTGTTATGTTTTCTTTTATTCCGTTTCTTAAAGTTCTAGCGTCTTTATGCATTGCCAAGTTAGTAGTAATTTCTTGTTAGAAATGTATAAAGTCCATTTAGACGATCTTCTCTTATACTGCTGTGAAGATATGTTTTCAACCGGCGTAACGTAGATAAATATCTCTCGGGAATGTTGTTTGTCACAGGAGATGCGCAAAATAGTTGAGACAAGATTGTTATATTTGGGAGTATCGTTACTCTTACAGATATATTTTCTATTATCTGTTACCAAATTCGTAAATCTCCCTTTAAAGTTAAAAAAATTAGGTACATTCTTTGATCACCTTCTGTTATTAAGATATTTTGTATAGAAATATCCTCTGCCTATACCATCACCACTTAAATAATTCAGCAACTTTTTCTAATTACAGGCGTGATTTTCTTTAGATTTACTGCATCACCTTCTGTTATTAAGATATTTTGTATAGAAATATCCTCTGCCTATACCATCACCACTTAAATAAATCAACAACTTTTGTAGTTTTTCTAATTATAGGCGTGATTTTCTTTAGATTTACTGTTTCGTATAGTATTTTATACACAAAGAGAAACTATATAGTCGGTACCTATTAATCTCTCTCAGCTCCTTAATTTATTTCAAATACCTTTGGCACGTGCTCCTGTGACCCGCCCTCATGGATCCATCGTTGCTACATACTTTTTGGTTGCCTTTCATGACTAATTCACAAAGTTCTAAGTTTGAAACTATATTGACCTCCTTTTACCGCTTTTCAAAATTTTCCGCCTTCGGCTAACCTCATTTATATATACGAGTATACATCATAATCGGTGTGGATAAATTTCAACACCGATTGACAGACCTCCTTAAGATTTAAGTGTTTTTATTGAGAACGTTCTTATGCTATATGCGTCAATATAAATCGCCACTATATGGTGCTACAACACATCAACTTTTGTACCGATCGACTTATAGTTTGTTGGTATCTGAATTTACTGGCTAATATCTAATAACCAATAGCTAACTTCCTAAGTGATATGACAATCACGAAATTTTGCATGCAAGTAGAGAAAAGGACACAGGGTAACAATTTCTGCCTTTCCAGAAAAAATGTACATCAAGCCGGAGAACAAAAGCTAGTGTAGATTTTTTAACACGAAGAACATTGAAATAATCCCAAATATATTACAACTCAACTATTTTTTTTCGATTAATAGTAAGTGTGACAATATAAGCGACATCTGTGCTAATACATATTATAAAGAGGTAAAGTTTGTGAGTATTTGTGACTTTGTGATGTTGTAGGGGTTAATATCAGGAACTACATGTGTGTACAGGCACATGTACACAGGCGCTTATACTATAAGTCGCTAGTCTGACGCGAATCGCGCAAGCGCAATACGGTCGGTCACGCTTACTAGCATGTCATCACTTGAAATTATAAGTTTATCTCCTGCCAAAAAAATACCGCTCAACGCGTCTAATGAAAAATACTCAAAACACTGGGATTAGATCCCTTGACTTTTCGTATATTTATAAGCTTGTACCTAATAAATCTTGATTATTACCCGTATAGGTTGATCGGCCCTTTTACTCTCACAAATTTATAGCTCGCTCACTTCATTGCCCATAACTAGACCACTTAAGTATTATTTGCGCATCGTAAAACAATGAGCTGCGAATAGCTATTCAATAAAAGATTTATCGTGTAATTAAATTTTCGTTTTACTGCTTACTCTATTTTTTTTTACTTTTAGTAGTGCGTCAATAACATAATTAACATTGAATCAAATAAAATTAGTCGAAATAGTCATAGGAGTTAAACGAACAGGTGGGTTACCTGATACTAAGTGATCACCGTCGTCCATAGACACTAGCAACACTAAGGGTGTCGTGAGTACGTTGCCAGCCTGTGTTTGGAGGGAAGTAAGGGGAGAGTGGGACGGGCGAAGAAAGGGGAGGGGAGTTGGGACTCCGGCGCACTCACTGACCGAACGAAACGCAACAATGCAAGCACTGTTAGTTCACGTCGGTGTTTCTGTGGATCGGGTGGTAGTACCCCGGGCGAGCCAACCCATTCATGCTGAAACCAGTAGTAACTTCAGCGTGCTTCTACCACCTACATCTTTCAAATATTTAAATCATTACATAGTATAAAACAAAGTCCCCAACCGCGTCTATCTGTCGGTCTGTTCGCGATAAACTCAAAAACTACTGAACGGATTTTTCTGCGGACATGAGGAACGTTTTGATGTATAATTTGTAAGGAATTTTTCTATAATAGGGGTGGGACAACGTCTGCCGAGCGCGCTAGTTAATTATAATCTGAACTATTTAAATTTTATAATTTATATATTGCTATTATTAACATTAGTTTGATATTCATGTCTATTGGTACTCGAAACAGAAAAGTTACGGGAAACAGAAGCAGAAAAAATAGTAAAACCATAGTTTAAAAAATATAATTAAAATTTCGGTAGGTCAAAATATACTTTTTTACTCAAAACACAATCGACTCATTATTATCAGAAACATCACACTTATCTCACAGTTTTGTCTCACATATTCACACATTTGCAATTTAACCACACATTAAGTTTTTATTCATTAGATATGTCTAAGTCACTGTTGTTATAGTACTCATTATAAATTATGATATCTGCGATAAGGGTTGTAACCAGTGCAGATACCAACATTACTGTGTCTGTACACTAATATTATAAAGCTGGAAGGTTTGTTTATTTGAACGCACTTATCTCAGGAACTACTGGTCCAATTTCTTCCGAATCCGTCCGAATCCTTCTAGTGTTAGATAGGTCACTTATCGAGGAAGACTATAAGCTATATACCATCACGCTAAAACTAATAGGAGCGGAACACCAATGAAGAATGTTTCAAAATCCGTTTTTTTTTTTCTCCTTTTGATACCTTCGGCTGCGTAGCCCAAAGTAACTTTTCCACGCGGGCGAAGTGGCGGACAGAATCTAGTTATTATTATATAATACATATTTATACCTAAATTTGTGTTCGGCACAATTATATTCAGAACGATCAAAAACGTTGTCCATTGTATATATTTAGGTATGTATTTCACATCCAGATACAGAGCTAACAATTAGAAACAAAATTCCGTCACGTACGGAGTCCAACAGTCAACATTTTAGCTCAACTAGTGGGCGCCCAGCGGTCGACATTCGACCATAGTTCATTGATTTTTTTAAGTTTGAATTTTATCAGGGTTAATATCATTGTTGAATGTAGAATGATAAAGGGTAATTGGAACGTAAGAGTAAAATAATACATACAGTCGAGCATAGCAACCTCCTTCACAACCTTTTTTGAAGTCCTTTATTGACAGATGTCAAAATGTCTTTTTTATTTACATGTGTGTATATGTTGTGTAAAATTGAAGCAGTAGTGTGAGTAATGCATATTTTAATTAATTTAATGTACTTCTAATGCATTTTATATAAAATAAATAGCTTTCTGCACTTCTCCTCCATATAAACTTTAACTATGCCAAATTTCACGTTCATCCGTTCGCGCAATTCCGTTAAAAAGGGATACAAAATTTAGACTTCTTTATCTAAATCAAAGGAATAGAGCAAATTTTAAAGCGAATTGACCCACCAGATGCACCTTAAAGTATATAAAAAACAGAAAAAATACTTGTTTATTTACTAACGACTTGCATAAAATTGTAAAAGAATTTCGATAAAATAAAAAAATAAATAATACGTTTATAAGATTTCCGCCAACACAGAATTTCATTCCAAGTCTGTTGTTTGTGTTTTTGGCATAGTAAAAAAATATTGTCATACAATGTCAGAACATAACATTTTTATAAAGTTTACGCAATACCACGGAGTCTACTAGGAATCAATTAAATTTCAATTTCCTTGTTCCAAATTCAGAAATACACGATTCGTTATTACAAAGATGACACTGCCCCACGCCTGTGACCTTTCCTAACTGGTCATATCTGAAGAGATCAGCTGTCGCGCCTGCCGCATGACGGGATGTGATGCAAAGCGAGAGGTGCGGGGGCGGTTGTAGGCGCGAGGTCGCTTACTCGCTTACACAACTTACCTGTGCGGAACCTTACTCGAGTTTTAGGTAGTTGTCACAGTATTGGAGATGCTTTAAATCTTTAATTTATTTTCGCTACACTCAAAGGATTAACAACAATTTACTGATGTAACCGATCAACAAACACAACTTACCTGTGCGAAACCTTACTCAAGTTTTAGGTAACTGTCACAGTATTGGAGATGCTTTAAATCTTTCATTTCACTACAATCAAAGGGTTATTCATCAATCTACTGACGTAACCATTCAATAAACACAACTACTGCTCCCTTGTGCCATTATTTTAATTGAGATCGTTAAACATTGAATTTTGAGTATATTCAAAATTGTGACAAAACCTGTTGCTAAATATCGAATAGGGATTTCCTTCTTATGCGTTATGGGAATATATAACCCGAATAAACGGCTATATTCAGAGCGGCCAAGAAGATTGACGAACGCCTGTACTTGACTTACTAGCGCTGTAAATTTATTTTACTGCAGTTTCACCTTTTTAATACCAGTATCAGTGAAAAAATATCGTCTGCCAATAAATAATTTTATATAGCTTATTTTATAGCCGTAACATAGTAAAAATAACCGTTCACATTTTTATACTGCGACAGTTTCCTCTCCTCTAAATGGTACTTTACCGCATTCTAATATACAACGCCTTCAATGTATAATTTACATTTTGCAATAGTCCGTTTAGGTCAAAACAGGTGAGTATTGTTTGTCACGGCAACAGGTATCTCGGTACAATGCAGCGTGTTTAGTCCATATTAGGACTACGTCTACAGAAATTGGCGGCGGATATAACGTAATGTTTGCCAGGTGCTGACATTTTCGGACTAACACCTACGTAAAAAACAATCACATAATATTAAAGATTGACGAATTGTACTTATTTCTATAATCTATTAGAAATATTTAACTTAGTAATATTTTTTCTCTTATCATCATTATCAGCCTATAAGAAACCCATGCAGGGCCATAAGCCTCTTCCCGAAGGAAGGTATTGGGGCATTTACTCCGAGATGGCATAGGGTAAAAGGAAGCACGGTGGTCAGTGTCTGCGTTATAAGGATGTGTTTAAAAGGCATTTGAACGCTTGCAGTGTTAATCATTCGTGTTGGGAGGATCTCGTTTTACAACGGCCGTCTTGGCGCTCTACCATCTTTAAAAGTGTTGCAAGGTTTAAGGATAATCGTTTGCAAATAATTGGCGAAAAACGCCAAGTATTAAAAGATAGAGCGAAACCTTCTTACCCGTATACATACAATCAAAACGGCCAGTTCTACTGCTCTGTATGGGATCGGGTTTTCAAGAGCAAGTTTGGTTTCGCAAGTCACATTAGGGCCCACGCTCGAAAGAAATGAAACAATGAAACATTTTGGAGTCGAACATCGAAATCAATGAGGAGGACTATATATATATATTGGAGCATTATCACCAGGTCAGCCCACGACGTATTGGCGATTTCAAACTCTAAGAAATCCACAGTTCTGTTTTCCCACATGTACTACTGGTACTGCAAGAACGTTTCTCAGGTTATAGGTTTCCTCACGATGTTTTCCTTCATCGTCACCGTTTTACCAATTCAGATTAATACATGTACGCGAATTCCGAAAAATTCATTGGTACATGCCGGAGTTCGAGCCTGCAGGTCCGAACCTGCAGACATCGGTTTGATATTTCAACGGACAAACCATTCAACCACCAAAAGACTATAAAACCATTATATTATATATATGTATATATACAGTTTATACATAAATATAAATAAAATTATAGTGCCTGTTGTTTGTTCAAAATGACCTCCGAAACGGTTGAATCGATATAGACGAGACATTTATTGGCAAATAAGAGCCATTTTAAAACTATTGTCTAGGCTAGATTGTAATCATATGTTTACCAACACCCTTTTGTATGGGGAATAAGCAATAATAATATTATTTAACATATGTAACTTAAAATTAGATGATAAATAGGTGTTAAATAGACATCACTAAATTGCAATTACAATATTAATCTAGTTTAAATACGTAGTTCTCATAATACTTTAATACATAATACTTTTTTTTTTCGAACTGACTAC